>PVJN01013352.1:0-40226 GCA_004026805.1 Lasiurus borealis | reverse complement strand
AAAAAGATAAGGAAGGCCACTTCATAATACTAAAGGGATTGATACAAAAAGAGGATATAACCCTGATAAACATATATGCACACAATGCAGGAGCACCCAAATACATAAAAAGACTCCTGGAAGATATCAAGGGAGAGATAACAATACAATCATAGTAGGGACTTAAATATACCACAACATCACTGGATAAGTCCTCTAGACAAAAAATCAGCAAAGAAACAGCAATCTTAAATGACTCACTAGATCAGATAGACTTAATTGATATCTTCAGAACATTTCACCCTAAGGCCATGGAATATACATTCTTCTCAAATGCATATGGGACATTTTCAAGACCACATATTGGGTCACAAGCAAAGTCTCCTCAAATTCATGAAGATTGAAATCATACCAAGCATCTTCTCAGACCACAATGGCATAATATTAGAAATAAACTACAATCAAATAATGATTGGGTTACCAATGAAATTTAAGAAGAAATTAAATATATCCTGGAAACTAATGCCAATAAAAACACAATAATCCTAAATCTATGGGACACAATGAAAGCAGTCCTGAGAGGGGAGTTTATAGCTCTATAGGCCTATCTCATAAAACAAGAAAAAAAAAATGGTAGTAAATCACTAACTCTACAACCCAACAAATTAGTAAGAGAACAACAAGAAAAGCCCAGAGTGGGCAGAAGGAAGGAGATAATAAAGATCAGAGCAGAAATAAATTACACAGAGACAAAAAACAACAACAATACAAAAGATCAATGAAACCAAAGCTGGTTCTTTGAAAGGATAAACAAGATTGATGAACCTTTAGCCAGGTTCACCAACAGGCAAAGAGAGAGGACCCAAATAAACAAAATCAGAAATGAAAGAGGTGAAATAACAACAGACCCCACAAGAATACAAAGGATTGTTAAAAAATACTATGAACAACTCTACTCCAAAAAACTAGACAACTTGGAGGAAATGGACATATTCCTAAAAAAATGCAACCTTCCAAAATTCAATCAGGAAGATTTTAAAAATTTCAATAAGCCGATAACTATGGAAGAAACTGAAGCAGTCATCAAAAAGCTCCCAGCAAACAAAACCCCGAGGACAGAAGGCTTCACAGGGGAGTTATACCAAACATTCAAGAAAGAACTAAAATCTACCCTCAGACTATTCCAAAAAATTCAGGTGGAAGGAACACTTCCAAGCTCATTCTATGAAGCCAGCATTATCCTAATACCAAAACCAGATAAAGACAACATAATGAAAGAAATTATAGGCCTACATGTCCATCAGTAAATGAGTTGATTAAAAAACTATGGTACATCTATACAATGGAATACTATGCTGCTGTAAAAAGGAAAGAATTCCTACCATTGCAATGGCTGGAGATATTTTTTGGTCATTACAATTGGGCAGTGCAACTGGTAACTAGTAGATAAAGGCAAAGGAAGCTACTCAATATCCTACAGTGCACAAAATAGTCCCTACTACAAAGAATCATCTCAGCTAAAATGTAATAATTTGGCTGGGATAATTATTTGAGTGTTGCTGTTGAGAAACTCTAGGCTTGATGATAGCCAAAGAGTAGAGAGCAGGGAACCTCTCTTGGTTAGGATCCAGCACCTGATGTGAGTGGGCTAGATAAGGGACAGGAAATATACCCATGAAGTGAAACTGCAAAGCAAAGTTTCCAAATGAAGTATCTGCCCCACACCAGGGTTTAGCATTAGATTAAATAAAGCTTGAAGGCACAAGTAGTGCCTTGTAAAGCAGAGTCATATTTTTATTAAAAATAATCCCTCATATTTGTATTACACTTTAGAATTTACCAAACAGTTTACAATAGCTAAGATTTGGAAACAGCCTCAGATGAGTAGATTAAAAAACTGTGGTACATTACACAATGGAATACTATGCTGTGGTAAAAATAGAAAGGAATTCTTACTATTTGCAACAGCATGGATGGACCTGGAGAGCACTATGCTAAGTGAAATAAGCCATTCAGAGAAAGATAAATACCACATGATCTCACTCATTTATGGAATATAATGAACAACATAAACTGATGAGCAAAAACAGATCCAGAGACAGAGAAACATTGATCAGACTGTCAAACCTCAGAGGGAAGGTAGGGTGGGTGGGGGTAAGGAGGAGAGATCAACCAAAGGACTTGAATGTATGCATATAAGCCTAATCAATGGACACAGACACCATGGGTGCAAGGGCCTGAGTGGGGGGTTTGGGGTGTTAAGGGGGGAATGAGGACACATATATAATACTTTGATGAATAAAGAAATTAAAAAATAATATGATGCAGTTTTCTGATCCACTCATCTGCTGACGGGCACCTAGGCTGTTTCCAATTTGTAGCTATTGTAAATTGTGCTGCTATGAACATAGGGGTGCATAAATTCTTTCTGATTGGTGTTTGTAATTTCTTAGGATAAATTCCTAAGAGTGGTATTACAGGGTCAAATGGGAGATCCATTTTTAGTTTTTTGAGGAAACTCCATACTGTTCTCCACCATGGCTGCACCTGTCTGCATTCCCACCAACAGCGCACAAGGGTTCCTTTTTCTCCGCATTCTCGCCAACACTTGTTGTTTGTTGATTTGTTGATGATTGCCATTCTGACTGGTGTAAGATGGTATCGCATTGTCGTTTTGATTTGCATCTCTCGGATGATTAATGACTTTGAACATGTTTTCATGTGTCTCTTGGCCTTCCTTCTGTCGTCGAACTGGAGAGCCTTATGCTTAGTGAAATAAGCCAGTCAATGAAGGAGAAGCATCACATGATCGCCCTCATTGGTGGATAATAAAGAACATTATAAACTGATGAGCAAAAGGATAGATACAGAGACAGTAAAGCTTCAAACAGACTGTGAAATTACAGCAGGAAGATTAAAGTTAGGTGAGGTAGATAAGAGATCAATCAAAGGACTTGTATGCATGCATATAACCATAACCAATGAACATAGACACTGAGGGGTTGGGGTTGCCTGGGAGGGAGGGGGGCAATGGGGAGATATGTATAAAATTTAATAAAAATTAAAAAAATAATAATATGATGCATAAAAACGTTTGGTAAATTCTAAAGTGCAATACAAATGTGAGGAGTTATTTTTAATATAAACAGGAATCTGCCTTACCAGGCACTACTTGGGGCAGACACCATGTTTCATTTGAAAACTTTGCTTTGCAGTTTCACTTCATGGGTATATTTCCTGTCCCTTTGTAAAAAATGTCTGTTGATGGAATGAACAGGATAAGTAAATGAGGACAGGTCCCTATTCTCAGAGAAATTCCATTTTCCTGGGTAGATACATCTAACTTGAATCTCAGGCATATGATCCATATACTATAGGAGAGGTTAAACATTGGAGGGAAGCAAATAGAAAGTTGGGAAAGATTTTAGCTACGGGAAAATTTTTTAAATTTTAAACATTTTTTAAAAGTATAAAAAACAGAAAAGAAAACAAAAATGAAAAAAGGATAGAAAGAAAAAAAATATTTCAGCCAGGGGATAATAGCTAAGCAAGTACTCACAGTACGATATTAGACAGTTGGGTAGAGGTAAGACAAAAGGGCATTTCAGCCAGAGGCAACAGCTTTAACAAAGCAATGGAGGTGAGTGAACACATGGTGTGCTAAAAGAACAGAGAATGATTTTGTATGAATGGAGTGAAAATGGTACCAATCTCCTGTGGATGGGCATTAAAGTTATTACTAAGTGTTCTCTATCATAAACAATGCTTCAGTGAATATCTTTGTACTTATCTTTCTTGCATACCTATGTTACATTTTATTTATATGAACAAAAAGTAAAATTATTGGAATAAAAATATTTACAAAGGAATGAGAAGGGAGTGAGAGGAAGGTGGAAAAGAACACGTGAATGTATGAGGCGGTGAAAGAGATAGAGCTGGAGGCGTCAGAGATGGAGCCAAGGGGTAGGAGAGAGTGGCAGTGCGTTAAGGGACTACAAGGGTGTATAAGAAAGAGAGAATAGGAAAGAGTATGGAGTTGGAGGGTAAGAAATAGTAGTGATAACAGGGGTAGGAACAAAACAGGGTTAAGGAGAAAGAACTTGGAAATAAGAGATTGATATTGTATGGAAAATAAAGAGGTATGGTGGGAGTGAAAGAAGATAAAGGTTAGAAAGCAGGGGTAAGATCCTGAGGTTAAGGGGGAAGCTGTGAAGATGAGGACCAAGAAAGAGAGAGTAAGAAAGATGAGGGTAAGAGTGAACAAGGAAGGTGGGTGAGGAAGATGAGAGATAAGAAAGCAGGGGTAAGAGAGAG
The DNA here is from genome assembly GCA_004026805.1 of Lasiurus borealis. Lineage (NCBI taxonomy): Eukaryota > Metazoa > Chordata > Mammalia > Chiroptera > Vespertilionidae > Lasiurus > Lasiurus borealis. The sequence goes on along the minus strand of PVJN01013352.1, from coordinate 35,933 downwards.
AAATACAAGAGCCAAAGGAGACTAGAAGAAAGACAAAAAAAGGCAGAAAAGGAAATCCCTAGAGCTAAGGGCCCCAGTACCTCAAAGACCCCTGTTACCTTTGGGGCCTCAGCGTGCGAAGATGGAGCTGTTTCCACAGCTTCTGCCACAATCTCTATAGCCTCACCCCGAACTCTATGGAATCACCCCCTCTTACACCAGAGGGGTTCAGAGACCCCTAAGGGATTCTCCCTCAGCTCTTCCAATTCAACATATCTTCACCTAATGAGGAGGTTCCAGCCCTCCTCCCAGAAAACTGCAATTATCTTAATGGCAGTCTGTGGTGGCTGGGCTCTCCTCTCATTTGCTAGGGGGAAAGAGGGAAGAATAAAAAGTGAAATTATTGAAATAAAAGGTATTTACAAAGGAATGTAGGGAGAAAGGAAAGTGGGAGGAGGAAATGGGTGGCTTGACCATGGGAGTTCGACCTTTCTCCTTAATTAGAGGACCCTCCATCAAGCTCCACACCCCCAGCCAGAGTCACCATGGCAACAAGTCAGCGAGCAGATTGCCTGAGGAGGACACCAGGCTTGTGGGTGGTGAGGCAGGAACAGGCAAGGAGCTAATGAGGGGAATGGAAGAAGAAGATAGACAAGGGGATGAGAGGTAATTCAATTCCTTGGTCCCACAGACAGCTAGCTGAGGCTATTGCTGGCCCATCTGCTTCAGGGGTGGCCTGGGGTCCTTCTCAGATGAAAAGTCTGGCTTTCTGTGCTACCACATGGGCAGCCTGCTTTAGTATCTGCAGCCCTCTTCCCTAGATGAGCCTAAGTTGCTTTCCCTGTCTCATCAGTGTTAGAACTGAGCCACAGGGGGCTGAATGACTTGTTTGCACAGGCACAGAGACCCTGGGTACTCATCCATAAGTATGGAGAAGAGCTCAGTTAGAAGAGCTGTGGTGCTTGTTGGAGTTGGGGCATGCAGGGAAAAGGAAATGTCTTAGAACCAGACAATAGGCAGTTGAAAGACCCACTGAGGCAAGACTCAGGGCCAGAGGGTTGGATATTTTTTTTATCTAAGATGCAACTCTGGCTGCATATTAGAATCACTCAGACAGTCTTTTTAAAATGCTCCTGCTTGGCCCTCATCACACTCCAGACCAACTAAGTCAGAATCCTTGTGAATGGGGCCCATATATCTGTAGTTCCTCAAAACGTCTAGGGTAATTTCAGTATGCAGAGAAATATCAGCTTAGCCCTAGTATACCATTTTAGAGATAAGGAAACAAAGGCCTAGGAAAAGGGGGAGGACTTGTCTACAGTCATATAAAATAATGGCAGAGGGAGAAACTTGAAACCCGATTTTCCGACTCCAGCTCCAGAGTTTCTTCTACTGGGCAATCCTGCCAGTGACTTTGAAGTCCAAACTCAGGGGGCAGGACACAAGGGCATGAGTAGGGTGGAAGAGTTAAAAACCAGGCCTGCCTGGATTTTCTAGCTCTTCAAACTCCAGCTGTGACAGAAAAGGCTTCTTCATCATGCCCTGTCCTCTAAGCTTACCTATCCTGGATTCTCGAGGTAGTGGCAGAGGATGAGTTGGAGTGGGAAGCCTTGGCTTGACAGTGCCCTCCTTTCTTATAGAATCCCCTTTCCCACTTCAGTCAGGCCACCGCTGGGCTCAATCAAGTTCTGGCTGTTACAGACAAGTTGCTATGGGAACTGGGAGGGGAAGGAAGCAGGGAGTCACTAGACGGAACACCAATTAACCCAAAAAGGAAGCTGGAAAGGCTGTCCCACCACTATTCCCAGTTGGGCTGTTAAACCACTAGTGAAATGAGAGCAGGCAAGATGAAGGGGATCCCTACCCCCCTTGGGCTCTGTAGCTGCCAATTTAGGGAGGAGCAGGGGTACCTGGAGAGCCTCACCTTTTTGCTCCCTATATCAAAGCCCTGAACAGGGCATACTCATTCCTATCTTCCTCTGGAAAGAAGAACCCAACTTCTGGCTCCCAGGGTGCTGCATGAATGCACACAAGTGCTTGTGTACACACACCGCCCAAAGCCAAGACTCGGTGCCAGAGGGTTTAGAAAGAGGAGGTCATCCTGGACTCCTCGGTTTGGAGTCTAGAAAAGCCTGTAGAGAGGAGAGCGTCAGTTCTTGCCAACAAGGAAGTTGGAAGTTTCCTTTTTGGATTCCAATAGGCTCCCTTCCTTAAGGCATGTTTCCCCATCCAAATCCTCCCTACAGACCTTCCCTTAAGGGCTGCTTGCTTTCTTAATGCACCTCTGGGATCTTCGGCCAGGAGCTGCAGCTGCAGAACCTGTGGCGGCAGTGCAGCAATCTGGGATGGGCTTGGGAATGAAGCTCACTGTTCACAGAACAGAAGTAACCACTCCCCTCTCAGATTTTACCTAGGGGAAACTGAGGTCCAGAAAAGCCAGGACTGGAATGGAAGTACTCTTTGCACTGCATCCATCAACACACCTAGAATTGTGGACTTCCAAAGAGTTGGATCAGAAGAGGGTAAAATCAAAGTCAGTCTCTCCAATCCATGGGAGATCATGGACATAACTCTGGTGGCAGCTGTTCGGCCAAGTCATACTGGGATTAGAGGCACTACAAGGCAAATCCAGGTGCATGGCATGGCTTTACTTAAGTGGCTATAAAAATAAGCAACAGCTTTCCTGCTTTTGAGAATGAGTCAAAGTGGCCTGGCCTGGCTTAGAGGAAAGGTGTGGGAGATGGCTTGAAAGGTGGGTGAGAACCTAGAACAAGTATAGTTCCAGAGAGTCCTGGTGCCTCCAAGACCCTTATGCCATCTGTTCAAAGGCCAGTGGCTGGGTGGGCCTGGCCTGGCTAGTGTCAGCCTGGTTAATAGAGATGCAGTGTCCCTAACACAGCGGCAGCTCTTAAGGAGCCTAGATGATGCATATCAATCATATGAGCAGAGAAGGCAGGTTCATGACCACTCCAAAATGGAAGGGACTGTGACAGGCATCACTCCACTCTCCTATCTGCTTTTGGAATTTCCACTCCAACATCACCACAAAGCTCTATTCAGTTACTTATTGTGAACCTCTTATCACAGTGAACTCAATGTCTCCTAGGGCAGCCCATACTTTCAGACAACACTAACAGTTAAAAGAGTTCTTCCTCCTTCTGAGTTGAGAGAATGTCTCTGTGGCTTTAGTCATGGCTCCTAATAGCTCTTCTAGGACCATACAGAATAGTTTGTTTCTTGTCCCCCATACCAGCCCTGTAGGTATTTGTAAACTTCTCTGAAACAAGTCTTCCCATCCATTTGTTCATGCAATGATCACTTTCTGGACATCTTCTGAGTACCTGACACTGTGCTTGGGAGCTAAAGACCACAGAGATGAGTAAGACAAGATTACCATCTTCAAGGAGCAGGAGGGACAACCATGCAAATCTATCATTGATTATAAGTCACAGTAATAAGTAGAGAAAGACTATCCCCATATTATAATATGCCCTAGATGCTGAGGAAGAGCTGGGGTTCTCCCCTATAGGCAAGGGGGAGCCTTTAACAAGATTTAAATCATGCTCCTTAAAGACTACTTACCACTTCTGTGACTAACTTTTCAGACTATAGGGGACTGAAGGCATCAATATTGGTTGAGAGACCAGTTAGGAGACTATTGCAATGATCTGAGGGATAGATGATGGGGATCTCAATGAAAGCAGCAGCAGCAGAATTCAGAAATTGAAAAAAAGAGGGTGGATGTAAGAAGAGATGTCAAGATGGTATAATCAACAGTCAACAGGATAATTTCTAGATGTGGGGAGTGAGGGAGAAAAAGGGATCTGGGATGACTACCAGGTTTCTGGCTTCAATGGCAGTATGAATAGTAGTTTCATTCATTAAATATAGAAAGCCAGGAAGAGAAATAGATTTAAGAGTGAAGAAGATGAATTCTATTTTGATCATTTTGACTGTGAAGCATATGTGGGTCAGCTAAGTAGAAATGTCAAGGAGGCTGTTGGACATACTGGTGTGAGCTCAAGTTTGGGAATCATCAAGAGTTAAGGGGGAGAACCATATCAAGAGTTAAGGGGGAGAACCATGTCAAAACTCCAACTAAAAGAAATATCATCCAGAACACTGGGAAACCTGGTTGAGTGGAAGTTGTACAACTAGAAGGGAGAAAAAAAGCACATTGAGATGGATGGGTAGGAGGTGTGGAGGTGCGGAGGTGCAGAAGTACGGAGGTACAGAGGCACGTGAAACAGGCTGGCAATTGGTGTGCTGTTGTTATTTTTTCAATAAAGAAGGGTATACAAGCTCCTGATTGCTCTGAAATCTAGTTCCAGACTCATACGAGGAGAAACCAGACTATCTGGCATCAGGCGGGAATGTGAGGGAGGCTTTCTCTCAGAGGTACTCGCAGCAATCATTGTTCCTGCATGGGGCTGTGGGACACAGAGACCCGGGTACTGGTCTGGAGGAGGGCTGACTGGAAGCCATTGCTGTTTGTTCCACCCTGGTGGTTCCAAGACCCCACTCCACCCAATTTACCACCCACCCAAGCTGTGCACAGTGGCTTTTGCAGATGAATGGCCTGTTCCTCTTTCAACCTAAAACCTAACAAACTGTAACTGTGTTAGAGTGCTCCAAAGCTTGCAAAGAAGGCAAGGTCCTGCAGGAACAGCCTGCATTGCTTCACAGTTAGGCCTCATCTGGGCACTTCCAAACCCCAAGCAAAGAGAAATACTCTGCAGATCTCTCCATATCTCCTGCTAGGTGGCCCCAAGAAGTGGCTGACTTTGCACTCCTTTGAGATTCAAGAGCCAGTGTACCCAGTGGTCAGTGCGAGACCCTACCAGATTACAACTCCTCAGATCCATAAGGGACATACTCAAGGGGCAGACTCCATGAGCACCAAAGCCCCACTGAAGCAACTCTTGCCCCATAAGGGTGCCTCCTGCACAGCAGTTCTTCCATTGTAGACACAGCTGTCCTTACAGCCAATTGGCCTGGAGGTCAATTCCTCCTGGTGATACCAATAGCAATGAAGACTTAACTACAACAAGACTGTGCACACAGCTCACAAAGGGGTTCACCAAGAGAGTCTACCTCAATTGAGGAGGCTGAGTCACTGGGCCCTAGAGGATACCTACTACACAAGGCCACTTGATCAACACAGGGAAGCAGCCAAAATGTGGGAGACAAAGAAACAGGTCATGAATGAAAGAAATGAAGGAAAGCAAACTACTGGATATAGAGTTCAAAACCATGGTTATAAGGCTACTCAAGAATCTTCTAGAAACCTCTGAGAAATTTAGTGAGACGCTCAAAGATAGAAAAAAGGACCAATCATAAATTAAGCATACACTGACTGAAATAAAGAATAATATACAAAGATCCAACAGCAAACTAGAGGACCCCAAAAATAAAGGCAAAGATTTGAAATACAAAGAAGCAAAAAACACCTAACCAGGAAAAAAGAAAAAGAAAAAAAGAATCTAAAATTCTGAAGATAGTGTAAGAAGCCTCTGGGACAACCTCAAGCATACCAACATCTGAATTTGCCGGAAGAAGAAAGAGAGCAAGATACTGAAAACATATTTGAAGAAATAATGACAGAAAACTTCCCCACCTGGTGAAAGAAATAGACTTACAAGTCTAGAAAGTGCACAGAACCCCAAACAAAAGGAATCCAAAGAAGACCCCACCAAGACACATAATAACTAAAATACCAAGGGTAAAAGACAAAGATAGAATCTTAAAAGCAGCAAAAGAAAAACAGTTAGTTACCTACAAGGGAGCACCCATAGGACTGTCAGCTGATTTTGCAACAGAAACTATGCATGCCAGATGGGAATGCCAAGAAATATTCAAAGTGATGAATAGTAAGAACCTACAACCAAGATTACTCTATCCAGCAAAGCTATCATTCAGAATTGAAGGTCAGATAAAGAACTTCACAGATAAGAAAAAGCTAAAAGAGTTCATCACCACCAAACCAGTATTATATGAAATGCTGAAGGGTATTCTTTAAGAAGAGGAAGAAGAAGAAAAAGGTAAAGATAAAAATTATGAACAACAATGTGACAACAAATACATATGTATCAAGTGAATCTAAAAAACAAGTGAATAAAAAAATCTGATGAATAGAACAAACTGGTGAATATAATAGAATAAGGGGCATAGAAAAGGTGTGGACTGACAATTCTTGGGGGGAAAGGGGTGTGGAGGTGTGGGAAGAGATTGGACAAAAATCTTACACCTATGGACAAGGACAGTGATGGGGGTGGGGTAAGGGCATGGGGCGGGTGGGAACTGGGTGGAGGGGAGCTATGGGGGAAAAGGAGGAACAACTGTAATAATCTGAACAATAAAGATTTATTAATTTTTTTATATTTTATTGATTTTCTACAGAGAGGAAGGGAGAGGGATAGAGAGTTAGAAACATCGATGAGAGAGAGAGATCGATCAGCTAGCTGCCTCCTGCACGCCCCTTCCTGGGGATGTGCCCGCCACCAAGGTACGTGCCCTTGACCAGAATCGAACCCAGGACTCTTCAGTCTGCAGTCCGACGCTCTATCCAATGAGCCACACCAGTTTTGGCTAAAGATTTATTAAATTTTAAAAAAGAGTTTAGGGGTTAATCATTCCAAACACAGTAAGGCTATACTTTCCGACACTCTTTGAAGTAGGCATGACAATGAAATATGAATTGAAGTAACATGGATAACAAAGACAGAAATAGGATCAACAGTGGATTCCTGGGAAACGCTAACATTTAAGGGGCAGATGGAGGAAGGCAATCTGATGAAGATGGAGGAGTGGTTTAAGAGGTTAGAAGAGAAACAGAATAGAGTGACATTCTATAAATTAGGGGAGGAGTTTCAAAGGATAGGGAATGGTCAACATATTAGGACTTAGACAGTATCATGTTGGCAGTCTCACCATGTTGAGATCAGTTTCATTGGAGCAGTGGGGACAGAAACTGGACTAGCCAATATAAAAGGGAGCATGAAGGAAGAAAAATAGATATAGCTATATATAGATTACTCTTCCAAGAAGCCAAAGATTTCCAGTTTTTCCTCAACTTTTTCATGTAATGTGGTTTTCAGTTCTTTCTACACTGGTTGTCCATAGTAACATGAGTTCCTATTTTCCTGTGTTCCTTGCAACTGTGTCCCCAGATGGAGTTTATTAACACAGTGTCAAGTAAAATTATCAACCCTCTTGTTGACAGTATTGTTTTCTTCTGGTATTCATTCGATATTGACAGGGGAAGACTTCCCTAGAGTGTGGGATCAAAGACAGTTTGGATCAAAGTCCCTTCCAGGAGTCAAGTATTCTGATGAGATATCTGTATAAATTAAACATTCTTGAGACTGTAGTGTCCCTAAAGACAGGGATTTTACCTTATTTATCTGTGCACTGACCTCAGCATTTCACATGGAGCTGGGTATAAAGAAAAGGTGTCTGCTATGTAATTGAAATGCAAGTACTTAAAAACCAAGCCTCTAGCATTGAGCTCACATTGGAGCAAGGTGAAGAGTTCCAAGAGAATAATGGAAGTAATGGGTCATTTAATGTATTTGCATGGATTTTTATAGCTCTGATGAAGACACTGGGAATGCACTAGCAAAACATCATAGAAAACAAAACAAAACAAAAAGAGGCAATTATTAACTACAGGAAAACAAGTTGACCAAGGAAGGAAATGTAATCACAGTATTTTACATGACTCAGCTGCAAAAAAAATCTTTAAATATTAATAATCAGTAAAGATGGACTACTGTTAAAAAAGTAAATTGTGATACATCCATACCGGATGTCTGAGGGAAGGCAAAGTATGTGTGTATATATGATTCTGCTTGTAAGACAGCTAAATAATTTTAATAAAATAAAGTCAACAAATATTCAAAACAAAAAATTAGCATGCCATTTTGAGTTATTGAGGTAAATATCAGAAGAAACAGTTAAGAGATTTGGAAGTATTTAACTCTAAAGAGTGAGGCTCATGGGTCAAGCATAGGGCTTTTGTTTTAATTATCAGCATTGAGATCTATATTTATTATTTAAAAGACAAGTACAAGCTGCAAGGATACACAGTTATCCCCCAAAAATGTACACATACTTCGAATGATTATAAAGTCAGTGTTTATTAACATAGTTCATTTTCAAAATTTAAAAGAATATACAGAAATAAATACTTTTTTTTTTTTGTCAAGCCTGTTTTCAAACTCATGACCATTCTGGTTCTAGGCTAATAATGCGAAACAATGAAATAACATCAAGAATAATTTAATTTGGTTTTGGGGCATCCTCAATTCGTTGGCTGTTGCCAGGTTTGTACCGTAAACTTTATCCTTTATGTATTCCCATAAGAAAGTCTAGTGGATAAATTTTCTTTGTTTAAAGATTAGGATAAATTTTATTTGTTTAAAGCTTAGTCTAGCTTCACTAATTATTTCAAATCAGTTAAGTCTGAAAAGGAGTGAAAATTAAGTGAGTTATTAGCTGTTGAAGTGTGTATACATTTTTGGGGATACCCTATGTGTCATATATATGCTAACAAGGATAGATATACACATGTGTATATATGTATGTGTGTATACACACCCACACATACACACACTGATAATTAAAACAGAAAAGTCAAGAAATAGCAGTACTAATATAACATTAGAAACATGGATATAAATAGCAAAAAAAAAGCTGCAAGAGTTTCAAGTGTTTACTCTGGAGTGATTATATATATATGTAGATTATACATATCTTTTAAAATTATGAAAATATATAACTCTGATAAAATAAAAATATAAACTGATTAACAGCTAGGAACCTCAAAAACAATAAAAGAAAGTATAAACCAAGATGGCGGCATAGGTAAACACCTTGCACAACAATTTCAAAACTGCAACTAAAAGACAAAATGGACACCATCCAGAACCACAGGAAAGCTGGCTGAGTGAAAATTCTATAACTAGAAGGAAAGATAAAAGCACATAGAGACTCAGAGGAACTGCAAAAGGCTGAGGTAAGAAGACACACATGGAGAAGATTGGTGTCTGAGTGTGTGGCTGGCTTTCTCAAGTGGGAGGGAGACAAAAGCTTCCGACTGTGCTGAACTCCAGTTATGGGTGAGACCCTGGGGACCCAGACTCATTTGGGGGGAATCTTGAGTGTCAGGAAAGGAGAAAAGCACAGTGAGTCTCAGGGAAACTATGGAAGGCAGAGGTCCAGAGGCACACGAGGGCAGAGAGGACTGACTGCTGATTGCATGGCTGGCTTTCTCAAACGGAAGGGAGATGGAAGCCCCTGACTGTGCTGAACTCCAGTTCTGGGTGAGACTCTCGGAACCCATACTCGCTCGGGGGAATCTGGACTGTCTGGCAGTGGGCAAACCTCGAGAGCAGTTTTCTCTCAGAGGTGCTTGCAGCGATTACTGAGGGACACTGAGATGCAGGGACTTCATAGGGCAGTTGACAGGAAGCCAAGGCTATCTGATCAGACCTGACACTCTGCCCCATCCAAGCTGAGCACAGAGGCTTTTGCAATTTTGTAAGTCTTGTCGCATAAAGGTGTCTCCAGCACAGAAGTTCTCCCAGTGTAGAAACAGGTGATCCTCACAACCAATTGGCCTGGAGGTCAATTCCTCCCAGTGATACCAACAACAATCAAGACTTAACTACAACAAGGCTGTACACACAGTCTACAAAGGTATGCACCAAGAGTGTCAACTTCAGGTAATTGGGGAGGCTAAGCCACTGAGACCTATAGGAACACCTAGCACACAAAGCTACTCTAGCAATTTAGGGAAGCAGTGAAAATCCGGAGACAAAGAAACATCACAAATGAAAGAAATGGCAGAAAGCAAGCAACTAGATATAGAGTTCAAAACCACGATTATAAGATTTTTCAAGAATTTCCTAGGGAAAGGCCAATAAATTTAGCTAGACCCTTGAGCATATGAGTGAGACCCTCGAGGATATGAAAAAAGACCAACTAGAAATTAAACATACACTTACTAAAATAAAAATTATTATACAGACACCTAACAGCAGACTAGAGGACCACAAGAATCAAATCAAGGATTTGAAATACAAAGAAGCAAAAAACACTCAACTGGAAAAGCAAAAGGAAAAAGAATCCAAAAATTTGAAGATAGTGTAAGGAGCCTCTGGGACAACCTCAAGCATACCAACATCAGAATTATGGGGGTGCTAGAAGAAGAGAGAGAGCAAGACACTGAAGACCTATTTGAAGAAATAACGACTGAAAACTTCCTCCACCTGGTGAAAGAAATAGACTTACAAGTCCAGGAAGCACAGAGAACCCCAAACAAAAGGCATCCAAAGAGGATCACAGCAAGACACATCATAATTAAAATGCCAAAAACAAAAGACAGAGAGAGAATATTAAAAGCAGCAACAGAAAAACAATTAATTACCTACAAGGGAGCACCCATACGATTGGCAGCTGATTTCTCAACAGAAACTTATGCAGGCCAGAAGGGAGTGGCAAGAAATACTCAAAGTGATGAATAGCAAGAACCTACAACCAAGATTACTCTATCCAGCAAAGCTATCATTCAGAATTGAAGGGCAGATAAAGAACTTCACAGATAAGAAAAGGCTAAAGGAGTTCACCACCACCAAAGCAGTATTATATGAAATGCTGAAGGGTATTCTTTAAGAAGAGGAAGAAGAAGAAAAGGCCTCATCCAATCAGTTGAAGGTCTTGAAAGAAAAACTGGCTCTTGAGGAAGAGGGAATTCTGCCTTCAGATGCTTTTAGACTTGAGCTGAAACATCAATTCTTCCTTGAGTCCCCAGCCTGCTGCCCAGCCCTGCAGATTCTGAACTTGACAGCCCCCACATGTGAGCCAATTCCTTAAAATAAATCTTTCTCTATATACACACAGCCAATTGGTTCTGTTTCTCTGGAGAACTCTTACTAATACATACAATGTATGGGTAATGCTGGTTGAATTGTCTAGTCAAGTAAAGTTATGATTATTTGATGCAAACTTTTCTAAAGGATAACCCCATATTTGGTCATAATAAATATATCCCACTGAAAAAAACAAAAACCAATAAAACAAAGTCCCTAAGACTTGATCTGACAAATCTCACCAGATTCAGCTCCAAAGTCCTAAAGCCCCATGTCCTGTACTGCCTTGTGCTGGATCACTGATCCATCACCACTCTCTGGGCCACAGGCTTGGGCCAGGAAACTTAACACACCAAGAGAATAAATGAGTGGTCCAATAGCCAAAGAAAGGAAGTAACATGAGGGAAGGGGATCTTTGGGGGCATCTGTCCAATGGCTGTGTAGGTGACCATAGGAATGGTGCCTGTGTGACTGTTACAACCATCACTTCCTTTGAGCTGCAACAGATGTGTCTGGCATAAAATCCAAATGTCCCACGCAATTAAAAAAAGGAGATCAGCATGGTGTATTTAATTTAAGCTTTGTAAATGGCCCTATTTCTTAGTTTTGAGAAAAGGAGTTTTCAAGAAAGACAAAAGAATATATTCAAGGTGTCGACAACTATTTTAAGGAGAAAACAGATTTAAAACTGGAATTTGAAGCCAGGTTTACCCGGACTTCAATGCCCAAGCTCTTATATGCCATATTGCTCCTCGGATGGCTCCTTCAATTTCACTATCACCATGGAAGTAATTAGCTTGTTACGAAAACAAATCATTTTATAGAATTTCAGGTCAAGTTAGAGAGAAATTTCTAGGACTGGATGGGAGACTACTTTTCTAAAATCAGTATATTCAGCTCATTCCCTGTATGAGTAATGGTGTCTTTTAAAGGTGTGTGTGTTTGGGGGCAAAACATTTGGATATTAGGAAATACAAATGATCATTCCCTCCATCAAAGCACACCCTTCCCTCCTTGATCTAAACACACACACACACACACACACACACACACACACCTGGGAGATAGAGATGTTGAAAAGAGGCAACTGCTGCTTTGTTTCTTCCAAACCCACCAGCTTCCTACTCAGAGCCCTGGACTCACTATTCTTGCTATTATATTTGGCAATTGGTGAAGGGAAGGCAGCTGTCTCCTTGTGGAAAGATTTTCTTGCCTTTGAATGTGAGTTCTCCTGTTTCAGGTCCTATCATTTCGGGCTTTTGGAACTGCATTGCCTTGGAACTCCAATGCCAGAGTCTTTTCAGAAAGGTCTTAGGGCAGCTGCACATTTTACCTCATTGCTCCTTCTTTCCAGCCTTTCCCATAAATATTCTTCACTGCAAATATTTTACTCCAGTTAAGATGGAGAGTTAGCTAAAGGTGGACTCTGCCACTAACTAGCTGGGCCTGTCACCAACTAGCTGTGTGGTCTTGGACAAATCACCAATAAAGAGGTAGGTACTCAGCCACTAATTTGCTGTGTGGCTGTAAGAAAAATACTTTCCCTCTCAGGGGCTCAATTTGGAACCAAAGTGATGATCCCTAGGGTGGCAGCATGTATGGAGAGAAGACAGTGTCAAACATTTTAAAACTCAAACAGTCTAGCAGGCAAACACTCTGCTCTTATCTGTTATGAAACCTCAAGCAAGTTACTTAAATTCTCTGAACTACACTTTCCTTATCTGTAGAATGGAGAGAATAAAAGCACCTTTCTGTAAATGATGTCTGTAAATCAACTAGCACAAGGCTTTACCTATAGTATAATTACAATGACACAGATTGGGTAGTACCATTGCTCTCTGACAATCAAATCCCTGGATTTGACCTGGATTCAAATCTCAGCTCCAAGTCTTACTAGCTGAATGACCTTGGGCTAGTTACTTAACCTCTCTGAGCCTGTCTTCCTATGTTATATGGAGAGAAATACATATGCACAGCACAAGGCAAATGTAAGAATTAAGTGAGATATAGTTTATAAAAAGTGGCTGGGATAGTTTCTTCCCCCCCCCCCTCTATCATTCCTTCCTTTCGTCTCTATAAGAAATAACAAATGAATAAATAAAACTACCACAAATGTGATCAGAAAAGGTTAAAACCATTAACACACATAAAAGAGTACAAGAGTACATAGAAATCAATAAGAAAAACACAAGACATGAACAGACAATTTATAAAACAGACAAGAGAAATGGACTATAAGCAAGAAAAATGAATGTTTGACCCAAGGAATGCAAATTGAAAGCTAGTGCTATTCCATTTTCAACTCCAAATTAGTAAAACTTCAAAATTATAATAAGGCTGAAAAAGAGTGGTAAATTAGTCTCATATTTTTGGCCAGGGTATAAACTAGAATAATTCTTCTAGAAAGAAATTGGGTAAGAAAGCAATCTGCATGTCAAAAACCTTAAAAAGGTTAATACCCTGATTCTCTAAAACTAGTCCCAAATGTTCATCCTGCAGAATTAATCTTTATGATCCCATTTGTATGCAAAACAAAGGAAAGGAAAAAGCATTTTGTGTGCAAATGTTTCTATAGCTCTGAGAGAGGGGTTCCAAATCTTATTAACATCAGTGACCTCAGGGCAGTGGGACTGGGAGGGGAGGGACTGGGAGGATTATTAATGTTTTCTTTAATAGCCTTTGTATTGTTAGGTCTGGTACAATGAGTATGCATTACTTTGTGATTTACGAAACTCAGCAAAGTAAAGAAATAAGAAAAAAATAATTTGAGATAGTATTTATTTAAAAAAAAGAAACAGGTCTGACTAAGATTTATGAACAAAAATATTCATCACATAATTATTTATAATAGTGAAAGTTGGCAGTAAATACCTAACAACAGAGAACTATATTGCAATATATGTAAATTGCATTATATTCATGTGATAAAATATTGTATACTCATTAAGGATGATGTTTATGACCCTGGCCAGGTGGCTCAGATGGCTGGAGCGTCATCCATACACCAAAAGGTTGTGGGTTCGATTCCCAGTCAGGGCACTTACCTAGGTTATAGGTTCCATCCTGGGTCAGGGCATGTACAGGAAGCAACCAATCAGGTTCCTCTCTCACTCAAATAAATAAAAACTTATCCTCAGGTGGAAATTTAAAAAAAGAATGATGTTTACAAATATTTAATTACATGGAAATATACTCAGCATAACTTTTAATACAATGCTAAAAGACTAGAGTAAAAAACTATATGATTTCAACTTAAAAAATATAGAGTCACACCTATTAGGATGGCTATTACAAAAAATGAAAAATAACAAGGATGTGGAGACATTGGAATCCTCTTGCATTGCTGGTAAGAATGTATGATGGAGCCAATGTGGAAAACAGTGCTGTGGTTCCTCAAACACTTAATATAGAATTATCATATGATACAACAAGTCCGCATCTAGGTATATACCCAAAAAGATTGAGAGCAGGGAATCAATCAAATATTTGCATATCAATGTTCATAACAACATCATTCACAATAGAAAGAGGTGGAAGGAAATGAAAACATATGTCCACACAAAAACGCGTTCATGAATGTTCATGGCAGCTTTATTCTTTTTTAAAAAAATATATTTTTATTGATTTTTCACAGAGAGGAAGGGAGGGGGATAGAAAGTCAGAAACATCGATGAGAGAGACATCAATCAGCCGCCTCCTGCACACCCCACACTGGAGATGTGCTCGCAAGCAAGGTACATGCCCCCGACCAGAATCGAACCCGGGACCTTTCAGTCCACAGGCCGATGCTCTATCCACTGAGCCAAACCAGTCTCAGTGGCAGCTTTATTCTTAATTGCCCCAAAGTAGAAACAACTCAAATGTCCATAGAGATGAATGGATAAACAAAACGTGGTATATTCAGAAGACAAAGTAATATTATTCAACCATAAAGAGGAATAAAATACTAACCCATGCTATAAAATGGGGGCACCTTGAAAATTATTAAATGAAATAAGCCAGGCATAAATGGACAAATGCTGTATGACTCTAATTATATGACATACCTAGAGTGGTCAAATTCATAGAGAAAGAAAGTAGAATAGAGGCTACCAAGAGCTGGGGAAAGAGAGGGAGAGGAATTATTGCTTCATGGGTATAGAGTTTCTGATTAAAAGAATAAAAATATTTTAGAAATGGATAGTGGTAATGATTGTACAACAGTGCAAATGTACTTCATGCTACTGGATTTGAATACTTGAGTGGTAAAAGTGGTAAATTTTGTATGTATATTTTACCACAATATAAAGCTAAAAATATATATCTATATCTATATACCTTTCATATGTGCCACAAAATACATATCAATACACTATAATATTAAGAGTGTTTCTGCCACCTTTTTTTTCTGTTATACTTCTATTTTCCAAAGTTTCTCAAAGACCTTTTTAAATTATAAAAAAAAAAATTCTGAAACTATAATAATTCTGAAGGAATAATATGGAAATTTTAGTTGGGTTCAATACTAAGCAGACAGGCTCATTTTTCACAAACCAGCCAGATGGCCATACTATCTTCTGAACACCAAACAAAAAGGCAGGAAATAATGGTATCCTTACTACTACCATATGTCCTCTCCAGCCAAAACTTGGTGAGTTGGCACTTCCTTCTACTCCCAAGAGGAGCCTATCTCAGATCAGGGCTCACCTAAACCCTGGCATGGGAACAAAGTCCAGACCATGCCTAATCAGGCTATGGGATGACAAATGTCACTTTTTCCCCTTTCAGCTCCCCCACCCAGCAGGTGAACGGGGCTCAGGCTTGCACTAGGCTTGCTTAGGGTACCTCTGTCCTCCTGCCCCAGTTGATCTTTCCAGCAGATTGAAGCTGAGACTATAACAGATATCTTCTCTCTAAGTAAGAGGAGCCCAGCTCCTCCTGTCTCATTTGTAGAGCCTACAGAAAAAAGAGGGAGTAAAGATCTCCCTTCCTCATGCCTTCCTCCATCACTATACTAGAAGAATACTACTGATTGGCACTGGGCCTCAGGGATATGAGACTAGGGCATTGAACAAAGAGGATGTTGGTGGGTCCCCATTTTTTGAAATGCCCCAGGGCCCCCCTACAAGCTATCAAAAGGCCCTGCCGGATGGCACCTGCCAACAGTTCAGCTTCTTGCCCCAGTCTTTCAGCAGCCAGCTAGGTATTGGTTGTCTTGGACAATTAGAGGAGATTATTAACATTTTTATACATGTGTGCACTGGGGAAAGAATAGACAGACCTGGTTGTGTATCCCAGTCTTCCTACCTTTTAGCTATGTGGCCTGGGTAGGTCACATTTCCTCACTGAGCCTCAGTTTTCTCACTTGCAACATGGGGATAATTATAGAACCATTATCAGAATAAAATGATTTCATGGACACATGCAAGGGCCCTGGCATCTCCTAGGCACGCTGTGGGTCAAAGGCTTGCTGTCTCCTTTTCTCCTTCCCCTTTCTTACCCATTCTTCTCTGGTGCCAGTCTTCCCAGCCTTCTGGCTCAGAGACTTGTGGTTTAGATTCCAGCTCCTTTCTCCAGAATCTATTCAAGCAGCCCTGGAAGCCCATCACTCCATAACTACTTCTCTTTCCAAGGCCAGCTGCAGCTCACCTGGTGCCCTTGCTCTCTAATCACCTGCCTGGCTCAGGGTGTCAAAAATTCAGGCTTTTCTGAACCCCTGCTTATGCCAATGGAGAAAAGTCTAGTCCAGTGTTCCTGGCCACCTGCACAGACACTGGTCTGCATAATCATAGGAACATGCATGATATGCCTGTTCCCCAGAGATCTCCCAGGTTAGCATTAGAATATGGTGCTTCTGAAAGCCCATATTTGTCTAGATCCCTACGTGGCTTATAATGTACTCTCTCTTGCTCATGATGAGTTTGGAGATCCCTGACTCTCCTATAATTTCGTCCCCATCCATTGTCTTCCCTTTCCTCACTCCCTACCTCCACTGTGTTCAGTCGACTTTCAGCCAGACCATGAGATTGGCTGGGAGGCTGCTAGGCTCCCTTTCTCCATTCAATTCCTCTGCCCCCACCTCCAGAAGATACCAGAGTATTCTTCTAGGAAGTTCCCATTGCTATGGTGACTATAGTAGTCAAGAACCAGCCGAAACAGGTTTGGCTCAGTGGATAGAGCGTCGGCCTGTGGACTGAAGGGTCCCAGGTTCGATTCCGGTCAGGAGCATGTGCCTTGGTTGTGGGCACATCTCTGGTGGGATGCGTGCAGGAGGCGGCTGATCAATGTCTCTCTCTCTCATCGATGTTTCTGGCTCTCTGTCTCTCCCCCTTCCTCTCTGTAAAAATCAATAAAGTATATTTTTTTTAAAAAAAAGAACCAGCCTGTGAGAAGGATAGGAAGTAGCCATGAAGAAGACTGCATATCTGAGTGAGTCTATGTGGCTAAGTGTATGTGTGTGCATGCGTGCATGTCTGCCCTAAGTGGGGAAGAGAGAAGGGAGAGAGGAAAAAAGCAGAGAGAGATGGAGGAGGGATAAAGGGGACAAGAAGAGAGGGGACCAGAGGATGAAAGGGAGGCAGGAGGAGAGATGGGGAAAGGGAGGTCAAGCCTGAGTGGGATATGAGGGATGCCAGGGATGAGGAGGCATGTAAGCGGTCAAGGGCAAGAGGTGCAATGCCAGGAAGACTGGGGGTAAGGGCTTGTGGTAAAGGTTGGGAGGGGTATGAGGAAGCAGTGTGAGATGAAAGGAGTGGAGCAGGATGGGAAATGGGAAAAGGTCAAGAGGAGTTGAGCAGGAAGAGGGGAGGGAAGGAATAACTATTGTGAGGAGTGGGGTAGGAGGAGTGTGGGTGTAGGGATAAGGACTAGAGAGTGAGATGTGGGTTGTAGTTTGGATTTAAATGAGGCATGTGGTCCCTGGCTGCGATTTTGATATGCTTGCTAGAGCAGTGGTTGGCAAACTCATTAGTCAACGGAGTGGCAAACCAAAGCTCATGAGCTGCATGTGGCTGGCAAGTCACAGTTTGCTGACCACTGGGCTAGGGTGATCTTTGAGTAGAAGATTGCGAAGGTTGTGGGGTCACTGGTATGTGGATGGAAGGTGTTTAGTGTGGGTGAAAATTTTAAAGGAATATGAAATGTAATAGTGGGGATCAGGATTGGGTCAGAGGGCCTGGAGAGGCATGGGTAGCATGGGGCCACTTTCCCAGTCCCTTGTTTGACCCACTGTATCCCTGTCTGAGCTATAAACATTGTCTCTTTTCTGTCCGTGCACCTTCTAGAAAACCCAAGGCCCCAATTCCTGAGTAGTAGGCTTCTGTGACTCTGGAGACCCATCCCCAGAGGAGGCTGTCATGGTCCCAAGGAGGCAGCTTCTTGACTGCCACCCCGTTCCCCTACCCCAAAAAAGGGACCAGGGCACCTCCTCTGCCCATAAGAATACTGGGTTGGTGAGGAGGATTGTGGGCACTGCTCCTAGCCGGTGAGCTTGGGTGACAAAAGGGACCACTGTCCAACTTGAGACCCCAGCACTTGGCCAGAGCCCCGATCTCCCTGTTCTCAACACCAGTGTTAGCCCAGAAGTCCTGTGTGGTACATTAGAGGAGAGAGGACGTCAGCAAGGCAGAAATAGCTGCCAGCCAGAGTGGAGGAAGAGCAGAACCCCAAAGGGTATGGACAGAAGGAAAGGCACTGGATCTGGCAGACACTCCCTACTCTGTGTGGGTATTAGGCTTCCTGCCCCAGCCTTTCCCATTTAGTCCTGGTGTTCATGGAGCAGGCTGGGCTCATAGCCTTAACTCAGGGCTGAAACAGACCTCAGAAGTCACTTAGTCCAACTCTCCCCATAATCTAGAATTAGAGTTATCTCCACAGCATTTCTTCCAGGGGTCTGCCTAAATTAGGCTAGACATTTCCTGGAGAATAGGAGTTCACCTTCCCCTAAGGCAGTCTGGTCCCTCTTTAAAAGAAAAAAATACCTGTTAACTGAGTAACTATGCTGTGCCTAGGTACGTTGTGGACTTCTCATTAATAATGACCTCACAGAGTTGAGGTTCATTTTACAGAAGAGAAAAGTGAGGCTTTGAGGAAAAAAGTCCCTAGCTCAAGGTCATATAGATAATAAATTAAAGAGCAGGGTCTGAATCCAGGACTTTCTAACTATGAAGTGCCCCTGGGGCTAAGTAGGACATGCCTTTTATTTTGCACCATGACAATTCTTCAGATGTCTGAAAGCAGAAACCACAGCCTTCTGAGTGTCCTCTTCTCCAGGTGAAACAGCTTCTTCAAGGAGAATTTGGGTTCCAGCCTCCTCCAGACCTGCTCAGTGTATGACCCAGAACCAAACACACAGGCTTTCAAGTGGTTTTGGGCCAGTTCAGAACAGAGTAAAACTATATCACATCCTTCCTTGGCACTAACCTTTACTGTTGGCACTTAACCTGACTGGTAAGAAAGTTGAGAACTATACAGTACTTCTTTTGCATTTCTAGCCCCTTTTGGATAAGAGCTACAAGAGAAGAGGCTAGAAATTTGATCCTATCTCCACCACTCCCCTCAACCCCTGAATTAAAAGAGGGAAATGCAGAAGTGGGAAAGATGCAATAAAAATGAGGCAAGGGAATGGCAGGGCTGGGAGGATGGAGAGCTGTGGGAAGTGAGGTGGCTGTCCAATAACCCTAGGCAGGGCCGGGAGTACCAAGGAGATGGGGAGGCAAGTGTTTTGTGGTATGCATAAGGAGATTAGGGGAGTGGAGCATGATCCCTGGGGTTGGGAGAGGCCAGGGTGGGGATAGGTATGGCCTGCCTCAGTTAACATTGCCCTGCTATGTGAGAGAAAGTAAATCTCACATTAAGGAAATGTTGCAACTGGTACTAAATTGGGAGGTGTCATAGGCAGCAGCAGAGAGAACAGGTATGATTTGTGGTGCCCTATGGGGCTCAAAACAGGGGCAGACATTGCACAGGGTTTCTGGGGCTTCCCAGGAAAGATCTGACTGAGACACTTAAGACAGGGTCCCAGTGATGAGGGTCACCTGGCCCTAAAGCAGGTTCAGACTTGGCTTCCAGAAGTAGCGGAAGCCCCCTCATCCTGGCCTGGGGCTGTGAGCCCTCCACCCAGGAGAAGCTTTAAGGATGGTCATCATCTCCAGGGAATCCCATTTGGGGTAGGAGCTGAACATATAGGCTCAAAGCTCAAAGGGGTTAGGATCAGGGATCCTCATGAAAGGCCTGGATAGGGTGGTGTGATAGGGTGAAGAGAGATGGGCTGCAGGAAAGAAGAGAGAGGGGTGTCTTTTCCCTTAGTGCACATAATACAGCTGGAATCAAGAGCCCTTTAGGTCTAGGCCTCAGTTGAGGGAAAGAACATTGGAGAGGGGTGGGAAAGACAGGAAGAAAGCTATAGAGCTGGTACTGCCCTTCTCCTGGCATAGCAGGCAGCAAGAGAGCAGGCAGAGTTCATTTGAGAAGGAGAGCATGAGAGGGAAAGCAACAGCCACAGACAAGGAGACATAGCAGAGGAGGGAGCACCCTGGCCACTGGGAACTTGATGGGAGACACTGGAAAACACATGGGCTTAGCAAGAAAGCATGTGAGTTGGAGGCCTGGCACTCCTGCTCATTAGCTGAGAAACCTTAGGACAAGCTGCTTGATCCCCCTGCACCTCAGTTTCCTCATCTGTGAAGTGGAGATAATGGTGCTGGTATAACCAGTATCATTGGAAAGTTGTGATCTCATAATATATGGGAGAACAATGTTGGATGTTATATTATTATTTTAAAATACTATCAGCTACCTCTCTTCCTACTTGAATCTCACACTAAAGACTCAGAATGTGAGCAGAGTAAGGATTATTATATGTTTTACAACTGAGCAAATGAAAGCTTAATGTGAAGTGAAATATCCAAGATCACTTTTTTAACTAGTAGTAGAGGCTGATAAGGCCTAAATCCTGGAGATAAGTGGTCTTTCTCCTATACCAGTGGTCGGCAAACTATGGCTCGAGAGCCTCATGCGGCCCTTTGGCCCCTTGGGTGTGGCTCTTCCACAAAATACCACGTGTGGGGAAGCACGTACAGTGCGATTGAAGGAGTACCCTAATTAAGTTAATAACAATGTACCTACCTATATAGTTCAAGTTTAAAAAATTTGGCTCTCAAAAGAAATTTCAATCATTATACTGTTGCCATTTGGCTCTGTTGACTAATGACTTTGCCAACTACTGTCCAATACCAAACTGCCTGGTAAAAATAATCAACATGAGTGATTATTATTTACTGTAGAATTAGACACAGCTTGAAGCCAACTATAACATGGGGAAAACCCATGGAAAAGTTGTGGCATGGTCTCTCATTCATCCTCGTGATTGAAGAAAAGGAAAAGTTGGGGCCACAGGATTGAACTGAGGGCCACAAAAGACACATATTCTATATTCCTTTTATTATTGGATCATATTCATCTATTCCCACTGAGTGTATATATGTGTCTCTATCTCTTTATAACAAAATGTGTCCTTCATGTGGCAAGACTTCTGTCTTTGTGTCTCTAACATGGTGGGGAGATGCACGTGTGGGTGTCTGCTTCTACGGCACTGTTTGGTGTGGCAACCTCTCTGTATCTGTGTGACTTTGCCCAGGATAGTGGTGGTGGTGTATGATTGTGTGTGTGTGTGTGTGTGTACACCTTTAAGAAATGAAAGATCTCATTTGGTAGTGTGAGTGAGGCAATGAGTCAGCTGAGGCTGAGTGAGGCGGGAGAAAGACAGGTAGGTTGCAAGAAAAGGGAAAAGGAGAATGAGAAAGTGAAGTCAGAAGCAAGGAGCTACCCCTTACCTACCCAACCATATAAGGAGCCCACCAAGAGCATGGAATCTTACTGAAGTATACAGGGGTCACACTGGATGGAAAGGGGCACTTTCTGCCCCTCTCCAAAACCTTGGTGGGAGACAAGCTAGACTAGGAGGCAACCATCTCCTTTTCCAGCTCCCAGTCTCTCCCTCACTTCCTCCATCCAGTCCCTGATTGAGGATGGGTGAGGCCACCAGCCCACCCTATCTCCTTGTCACTTGACCCTTTGACCTTGCTGTTCTCTTTCCTCCCAAAGGCAGGTCACCTGCCCAGGCTGAGCCAACAAGGCAGTAGCATGATGTCACAAATGTTTTCAGCCCCCATATAGCTACTGCCCAGAACTACCCTGCTGAGGGTCAAGAAGTTTCTCAACTCAGCTCTTCCCTAGGCAGCCCCGTTCTGCAGCTGCATAGCCTCTACTCTGGATTCCTGTTCCCATAAGCTAGAAAGCCAGCTGTCCTCCCACTGCCACCCCAGGGTGCTGGGAAAGCACTGGGAGCTTGTGCTCTGTTCCCAGCTCCTTTTGTCAGGGCAGAGTTGTTGTCAAGGAGCTTCTCCTTGGGAGATGACAGGCTCCACCTATCTAGGTTCTGACCGGCCACCTCAGGTCACATAAGGTCAACAGTCTGGAGTGCCCCACAAGCCAGGGTGTCCCTCCTCTAGCTCATTCCTGGGGCCCAAGGATGAGGGCTAGGTTGACGAATACTCTTCCTTCCACCTTTTGCCTTCCCCCTGCACCAGCCACTCCCAAGACTTTCAATTACAGCCTAGGAAAGAGTGTATTTATGGCTGAAGATGGAGGGTACCTATGGCTGAAGATGGAGGCCAGATCCCTCTTTCCACCTCTTTGTCAGCCAAGGGCCCCAAGACCCCACCCTCCTCAAGCAAGGCAAGGTGCCAGGAGGCCCCAGTAAGACCATGCCCAAACCTGGAATTAATAGAAGTTGGCCAGGTGGTGACCTGACCTGAATCCCGGAGGCTCCTCCAGGGCGGGTTCCAAAGCAGCACTCAAATGGTGGGGATATTGGGAGGAGGTGTGGTGGGCAGAGGGGGAGACCTCCTTTTTTTTTCTCGGGCCCACCGCCACTGCTTTCGCCTCGTAGCCACGGATGCCAGTCCCTACCTTACAGCCTTTTGTGCAGGACCGGATTGAGTACTCTTCCGCCTGTAAGTATTTATGCAGCACGAGGTCTAACTCATCATATTTTTCCTGAGCATGTCGGTCGAGCCGCTGATACGCCTCGATACAGTTGCTACACACCTCCCAGGCCCCAGAGCCTGGGCTGGCCACCACAGCCAGCAGGTCCCCCAGCAGGGTGTCCAGGCTGCAGTCCAGGCTGTCGGGGCGGTCCATGCCCAGCAGCAAGTCCCAGACCGTGTAGGTGTCGCAAAAGGAGAGAGTGAAGTTCCGAAAGTGACCTTTGAGCAAGTTTTTTTGGGCAGAAGGGAACTCGGCCGGAGCATGGGAAGGGGAGTCAGGGGGCCGCAGAGGTGGGACTGGGGTAGTTGGTTCGAAAAGTCTCTGCAAAGATTGCAATTTGGTGCAAGCTGCATCCAGTCCCGTGGGCTCTGGGATGCCGCCACAATCCGGCCTGGGACCGGCGGCGGGAGCGGCTTTGGTCAGGTTGCTATATGGGGGACCGCAGGTGCCTGGGGGCGCACTGGGCTCGCTGGAGGGCGGCAGCAGTGGCAGCACCGCACCAGGAGGCACTGGCTGCTGCTCATGGTTGGTCCCCCAGGGTGGTCGCATGACACTGCTCAGCTCCCTGGCCCGGGGTCGGGCCCCCGCGCACAGCCACAGATGGTCAGCGAGGAGCACAGTGAAGAAGAGCAGGGACGCCAGAGACAGTCGCCATCGCTGCGCCCGCTCGGAATCGGAGCAAGGTTTGTCGCTCGGCCTGGGAGCCCAGCAGCAGCAGCAGCAGCAGCAGCAGCAGCAGCAGATAGTCAGCGCGGCGGCATCTTTTCTGGGCCACATCCAAGCGCCCCTGAACATATTTCAGGGGGATCTGGGCTGAAGAAAGCAGGCAGGCACGAGGCCGTCTCTGGCGAGCGAGTGGGCTGCCTGCTACTCCACGTTCTTCTGCGCCGTCCAGGTTCTACCTCGGGGGCTGCATGGTGAGGCAGGCCGGCCGGCCCCAGGCCCCACTCAGGCCGGAGTTGCAGAGAGCTTTTGTGTTGTCCCCGCGTCCCTCCCGCGCTCCCTCGCTTGTAGCCGGGGCACGGCCACCCAGCCCCGCTAGGCACTGTCCCGCGTCCCGGCGGGGGGCCGTGCGGGACACTGGGGTGGTGGTGGCTGTGGCGGCAGCGCCGCGCTCTTCATAGTGTCGGGCCCCTCAGCTGTCCTCTGCTCCGCGACACTCCACTCGGCGCCAGCGCCGGCGGCAACCCTCCTCGTACTTCGTTCTGGCCGTCTCTGCTGGGCTCGGCGCACCTCTGCGCCCCTCAGCGCCGCCGTGCGGGCCCTGTCGCCGCGCTTTGCTCCCCTTGCTCGCCCCGCGCCGATCTGCTCCCGCCCGTCCGCTCCCTGCCTCTCTCGAGCCCTCCCAGGTCCGCCAGTCAGCCCGCTGCCTGGCTCTTAGGGTTTCGCTCTTGCTCTGGCCGTTCGCCGGGGCCGGTTCTGGGCCGGCTCTGCTCTATCTTCTTGCCAGCTGCTCCCGGAGTTCCGGCTCGGTCCGGCCACCTGGCTCCCAGAAGCGCCACAGGCGCTGGACACGGACGCGGACCCCGGGCTTTACTTAGTGCGCTTCTAGTTTCCGTTTCTTGTTCGCACCACTGAGGCGGCCGCAGAGCAGCATGGCCCGTGGTTCCCACAGGCCATGCCCCCTCAGTCTGTCGCCATCTTCCGCTGTGAGAACACCTTGAGAGTCCGTGTACGAGTGTGTTTGGTGGGGAGTGGGGCGGAGAAAGAGGCTCGAAGAGGAGGAGGGAACAGGACTGGGGCCCCAACTGCGCCTGCGCCTTAGGACTCTTCTCTCCCCCCGCCCCTCGCCCCGCTGCCCGGCCCCCCAGCCCCCGCCAGCCACAGTCTGTGTTGTTGGGGATGTTTCCAGTCCACCCCCAACTCCATTCACTTCAACTCCATCCACCCGTTCCCCGCGTGCACCCGCCACACGCTGAGTCCCAGGTCCTGGCGTTCCCCCACCCCCGCCAACCCAAGCGCCCTTTCCTCCCCAGGGCGGCTGCTCACTGCCCCCGAGGGTTCGGGAGCTTCCTGGGGGTGATTCTTGGAGGCAGGAGGCATCTCCGTAGCGTCTTGCTGTTTTCCCTGTCTCCGTGACTAGGCGAAGCTGGAGCTGGCTGCGGATCGGACCAGTCCCTTGTCCCTAACTCCGCTGTCCTGCCTGAGGCGAAGGCGGCCCCTGGTGCTGAATGACAGTTCCCAGCTTAGCAGCTGTCCTGGACAGAGCTTGAAGTGCATCCTTTAGGCGGAAAGACAGTGGGCTAAGATGGTTATTAGTGATGGAGTGTCGTTTCTGCCCTCAGTAAGATTTCCAGCAGTCTCTTCCCTGTCTTAGCTTCCTGGCTCCCCCTATAGGCTGCTGAGAATAGCTGAACGATAGTTAGGGAAGCAGTGCCCTCCAGATGGATCTATGTGCTTGGGGCCCTCACAGAGTCACATGACACTAAGAACTCCGATGAACAAACGTCCTGCTGTGCCACTCACCTTGTTTGGATTTCACCAAATCTCAGAGTTGTCCGGTCGTCTACTTCCTTTTCTTATTCCGTACCACTCCCAGTATCTTCCACATTCTAATTTTTAATCAACCATTACCAATAAGGATTTGCTAATATTGAGAATAATAACAATAAAATATTTTTATTGCATGTATAGTAGGTATTTGCTTACTGCTCTAGGCACTTTACACACATTATTTCATTTAACCTTCACAACAATCTTACGAAGTAGGCACTACTGTTATCTTCATTTACATATGAGGAAGCAGAGGTTTAGAGTGGTTAAGTTGCCTCAGGTTACAGTTAATAACCAATGAAGCCAAAATAGAAACCCAGGCAGTCTGGCTCTAGAGCTCTCTTAACACTCCAGTAAACCCTGGAAAAAATGAAGGGGTGGAAGACACAGTCCTTCCTGCCATACAGGAAATTATAGTCTATATCAGGAAACAAGGCATATATGTTGGCTAGGGCTTTCCTGGAGACTTGGATATGCATTTGAGAGAGTCCTTTCTCTCACTGAGTCTTGGTTTTTCCCTGAGTATCATGAGGAAATACCAATGGTTAAATAAGATGGATGTGAATCATTAGCACTAATCAGGGGTGGGCCAGGGTTGGTTGGGCAGATGCAGGAAAAGTTCTGGAAGAGGGAGAGTTTGAGCTGGTTCCTAAAGAAGTAGTGAAATTCACTATAGCTGGTTTTGCTCAGTGGATAGAGCATTGGCCTGTAGACTGGAGGGTTCAGAGTTCAGTTCCGGTCAAGGGCATGTACCTTGGTTGCAGGCTCTATCCCTGGCCTTGGTCAGAGTACATTCAGGAGGCCACCAATTGATGTGTCTCTCTCACATTTATGTTTATTTCTGTATGTCTCCCTCCCTCTCTCCCACTCTCTCTGAAGATCAATGGTGAATTAGAGATGCAGATGATTTTAAAGGAGGCAATGCAATCCATTGAAACAACAATGATATGAATGGGAGGGAGGAGAGGGCTTCCTCTCATAGAGGTGGACAATGATTAACCTGTCAGCTTCCCTCAGAGATGATTTTGCACATAACCACTTGAGTTGGGGATGGGGCATCCATTCATTTATTTATTCAGCAAATGTCTATTTGCAACATGTTATGGTCCACATGCCATATTAGGCATCCAAGGTACAGAAATGAATAAAATACCTGTCTTGGGCTGAAGGAGTTTAGTTGAATTCTTAAGGGCTGAGTAAGAATTGCCTAGACAAGAGACAAGATGGTATGTGAAGGATGTCCCTAGCAGAAGGAATATCATGTGTAAAGGCCCAGAAACTAAGCCAAGAATGGCATGTTCAGAAACCTGCAAAGTAATTAATTGTGACTAGTTGTGAAAGGGGAACACTTTCAAAAATGAGGGTGAGGATTGTTTTATTTATGTATTTATTTTTAAATTTATTTTATTTTTATTTTTTCCCTACTGCCATCCCCACCCCCCAGTACATGCCCTCACCCGTCTCCCCCTCCCGCCCCCCCCCCATTGCCCTGTATCCACTGGCTATGCCTACACACATGCATACAAGTCCTTCAGTGGATCTCCTACAGGCCCCCACCACCACCAACCTCCCCTGCCTTCCTACTGTAGCAGAACAGTCTGTTCATTGCTTCTTTGCCTCTGCATCTGCTTCTCCCCTACCCCCCTGATTCTTGTCTTTAAAAATATCTTGCCCCTGTAGGCTAGAAATAAATGCACAAGAGCAAAAGAAAAATGTTTGAATCCCAATTTCAATGTCCAATTGCTTTGAGTCCAGGTTTCAATGTCAAACAATTCTTTATGTGTACATGTTATCAGTGGTATCTGGATAGTGGACAAATGGTGAAAATGTTGGTACAACCCACCCTGGTTTGGTCCTAGGCATCCTGTAATGATGCACTGCTGCTGACTGCTCATATGGAAAGGCGCTGTCCCGTATCTTCCATCTCTGAGCTGTTTCTCCTCTTGTCTTCATGGTTGGAGCAGACCTGTTAGTTCCTCTCTGTTGCAGGAGTGCACTTGGTCTTGGCGTTGTTTTCTGAAAGTATGTAAATATATTCTCCACCAAGAGTTAATAAAGGAATCTTTTCTATAAAATTGACTTGGGATTCTTTTTATTTTTTCCTACCCGCTTTTCTTTTGGCTTATTTTGGCACCATGTGTGTTTTTCATGGGTGTCTTGCTGTTAGTATTACAAATGG
Source organism: Lasiurus borealis (assembly GCA_004026805.1). NCBI lineage: Eukaryota > Metazoa > Chordata > Mammalia > Chiroptera > Vespertilionidae > Lasiurus > Lasiurus borealis. Next base: position 8,384 of record PVJN01013352.1, on the reverse strand, counting down.
AAATTAATTTTCTTTTTTTTATTGTGTTACATTTATACATATCTCCCTATTGCCCTCCTCCCTCCCGGGCATACCCCAACCCCCCTCAGAGTCTATGTTCATTGGCTATGCTTACATGCATGCATACAAGTCCTTTGATTGATCTCTTATCTACCCCACCTCTCCTTAAGTTTGCTGCTATAATTTGACAGTCTGTTTGCTGCTTTACTGCCTCTGTATCTGTCCTGTTGTTCATCAGTTTACAATGTTCTTTATTATCCACTAATGAGTGAGATTATGTGGTGCTTCTCCTTCACTGACTGCCTTATTTCACTAAGCATAAGACTCTTCAGTTTCATCCAGGTTGCAGCAAATGGTAAGAATTCCTTTTTTTTAAAGGCAGCATAGAATTCCATTGTGTAGATGTACTACAGTTTTCTGATCCACTCATCTGCTAACAGGCACCTAGACTGTTTCCAAATTGTAGCTATTGTAAATTGTGATGCTATGAACATAAGGGTGCATAAATCCTTTCTGATTGGTGTTTGTGATTTCTTAGGATAAATTCCTAAGAGTGGGTGGGATTGCTGACTCACATGGGAGTTCCATTTTTAGTTTTTTGAGGAAACTCCATACTGTTCTCCACAGTGGCTGCACCAGTCTGCATTATCAGCAGCAGTGTACAAGGGTTCCTTTTTCTCTGAATCCTCACCAACAATTGTGGTTTGTTGATTTGTTGATGATTGCCATTCTGATAGGTGTAAGATGGTATCACATTGTCATTTTGACTTCCATCTCTCACATAACTAGTGACTTTGAACATGTTTTCATGTGTCTCTTGGCATTCCTTCAGTCGTCTTTCAAAAAGGATCTATTTAGGTCCATTGTCCACTTTTTATTGGATCGTTTATCTTCCTTTTATTAGGTTGTATAAGTTTACTGTAGATGTTGGAAATTAAACATTTATCAGTGATAACATTTGCAAATATGTTCTCCATATAGTGGTCTTTCTTATTCTTTTGTTGATGGGTTTTTTTTGCTGTGCAAAAGCTTTTTATTTTGATGTAGTCCCATTTGTTAATTTTTTCTTTAGCTTCCATTGCCTTTGGAACAGTATCAGTGAAAGAGTTCTTTCCGCATATGTCTGAGCTTGTGCTGCCTGTGGATTCCTCTAGTATTTTTATGGTTTCCCCTCTAATGTTTAAGTCCTGTATCCATTTTGAGTTTATTTTTGTATTTGGTGTAAGTTGGTGGTCCAGTTTCATTTTTTTGCATGTCTCTGTCCAATTTTCCCAACACCATTTATTGAAGAGGCTATCGTGGCTCCATTGTATGTGCATGCCTCCTTTGTCAAATATTAGTTGAGCATGGTGGTTTGGGTGGATATCTAGGTTCTCAATTCTATTCCATTTGGTCTGTATGTCTGTTCTTGTGCCAGTACCAGGCTGTTTTGAGAACAGTTGCTTTGTAATATAGCTTGAAATCAGGTATTGAGATCCCATCTACTTTATTCTTCTTTCTCAGAATTGTTGTGGCTACACGTTATCTTTCTGTGTTCCATTTGAATCTATGAAGAATTCTTTCTAGGTCTGTGAAATATGTTGTTGGTATTTTAATGGGTAGCGCATTGAATCTATAGATTGCTTTGGGTACTATGGACATTTTAATGGTGTTGATTGCCCCAATCCATAAGCATGGTATGCTCTTCCATCTGTTTACATCTTCCTCTATCTCTTTTTTCAGTATCCTGTAGTTTTATACGTATAGGACTTTTACCTCTTTAGTTAGATTTATTCCTAGGTATCTTAATTTTTTATTTTTTTTTGGTGCGATGGTAAATGGGATTGCTTTTTAAGTCTCTCTTCCTGTAATTTCACTATTAATGTATAGAAATGCTACAGATTTCTTGGCATTAATTTTGTATCCTGCTACATTGCCAAATTTATTTATTAAGTCAAATAGTTTTGGGATGGAGTCCTTTGGGTTTTTTATGTACAGTACCATGTCATCTGCAAATAAGGACAGATTTACTTCTTCTTTTCCAATTTGGATGCCTTTTATTTCGTCTTCCTGTCTAATTACAAGGACTAATACTTCCAGTACTATGTCGAACAGGAGAGGTGAGAGTGGCATCCCTGTCCTGTTCCTGTTTTTAGAGGAAATGGTTTTAGTTTTGCCCATTGAGTATGATGTTAGCTGTGGGTTTATCATATATGGCTTTTATGATGTTGAGGTATGATCCTTCTATTCCACACTTTGTTGAGAGTTTTTTTTTTTGTCAAGAAAGGATATTGGATTTTGTCAAATGCTTTTTCTGCATCAATTGATATGACTATGTGATTTTTATCTCTCAATTTGTTTATGTGGTGTATCATGTTTATTGATTTGGGGATATTGTACCATCTCTGCATTCCTGGGATGACTCCTACTTGGTCATGGTGTACGATATTTCTGATGTACTGCTGGATCCCATTTGCTAGAATTTTGTTGAGGATTTTGGTATCTATGTTCATGAGGGATATTGGCCTATAATTCTTTTTCTTTTTATTGTCTTTATCTGGTTTTGGTATTAGGGGGATTCTGGCTTCATAGAAAGTGTTTGGAAGTGTTCCTTCTTCTTGAATATTTTTTAATAGTCTGAGGAGGTTAGGTTTTAATTTTTCCTTGAATGTTTGGTTAAACTCTCCTCTGTAGCCATCTGGTACCGGCCTTTTACTTGCTGGAAGCTTTTTGATGACAACTTCAATTTCTTCCATAGTTATTGGACTATTGAGATATTCAGATTCTTCCTGATTGAGTTTTGGAAGGTTATATTTTTCTAGGAATATGTCCATGTCTTGCAGGTTGTCCAATTTGTTGGAATAGAGTTGTTCATAGTCTTTTTTTAACAATCCTTTGTATTTCTGCAGGGTCTGTTGTTATTTCTCCTCTTTCATTTCTGATTTTGTTTATTTGGGTCTTCTCTCTCATGCTTCTTGGTGAGCCTGACTAGAGGTGCATCAATCTTATTTATCCTTTCAAAGAACAAGCTTTTGGTTTGTTGATCTTTTGAATTGTTTCTTTGGTCTCCATGTGGTTTATCTCCACTCTGATCTTTACTAATTCCTTCCTTCTTTTTATACTGGGATTTTCTTATTGCTCTCTTTCTAGCTCTTTGAGTTGTAGGGTTAGGTAATTTATTACCATTGCTTACTGTTTTTTGTTTGTTTGTTTGTTTGTTTTTTTGCAGTACGCTTGTAGGGCTATGAACTTCCCTCTCAAGACTGCTTTCACTGTGTCCCATAGATTTCGTATTGTTGTGTTGTCATTGTCATTTGTTGCCATGATGTTTTTTTAGTTCTTCCTTGATCTCTTTGGTTACTCACTCATTGTTTAATAGCATGCTCTTTAGTCTCCAGGTGTTTGATTTCTTTCTATTGTTTTTATTATAGTTGATTTCCAATTTTATGCCACTGTGGTCTGAGAAAGTGCTTGATATCATTTCTATCTTCTTGAATTTGAAGAGACTTTTCTATGACCCAACATATGATCCGTCTTTGAAAATGACCCATGTGCACTAGAGAAGAATGTATATTCTGTGGTTTGGGGGTGAAATGTTCTGAAATGTCAATTAATTCCATCTGGTCTAGTGAGTCATTTAGGATAGATGTCTCTGCTGATTTTCTGTTTAGAGGATTTGTCCAGTGGTGACAGTGGGGTATTAAAGTCTCCTTCTATGATTGTATTGCTGTCAATCTCTCCCTTAATATCATCCAGGATTTTTTAAAAATATATTTAGGTGCTCCTATATTGGGTGTGTATATGTTTACCAGAGTTATTTCTTCTTGTTGGATTGTTACCTTTAGTATTATGAAGTGGCCTTCTTTATCTCTTGTTATGTCCTTCTCTTTAAAATCTAATTTGTTAGATATATGTATTGCAACCCAGCTTTTCTTTCATTTCCATTTGCCTGAAATACCATCTTCCATCCCTTCACGCTCAATCTGTGTGCATCTCTTTTCCAGAGGTGTGTTCCTTGTAGACAGCAGATATATGGATCATGTTTTCTTATCCAACCCGATGTCTTTTGATTGGAATATGTAATCCGTTTACATTTGAAGTTATTATTGATAGGCACTTATCTTTTTCCATTTTTGGTCTTTACCCCAGAGTTCCTTCTTTCCTTCCTATTTCTTTTAATTACGGCAAACTCTTTAGCATTTCTTGCATTGCTGGTTTGGTGGTAATATATTCCCTTAGTCCTTTTTTGTCTGTGAAGCTTCTGATTCCACCTTCAAATTTGATTGAAAGTCTTGCAGGATTCAGACCCTTTCTTTGCATTACTTTGTATATTTCATTCCATTCCCTTCTGGCCTGATGAGTTTCTGTTGGGAAATCAGTAGCTACTCTTATGGGGGTTGCTTTGTAAGTAACTTTCTGTTTCTCTCTGGCTGCTTTTAAGAATCTTATTTTGTCATTGGTGTTTGCCAATTTAATTATAATGTGCCTTGGTGTCGGTTTGTTGGGGTTCATTTGGCTTGGGACTATGTGATATTCTTGGATTTGTGTGGGTTTTTTCTTTCCTATATTGGGAAAATTTTCTGTCATTATTTCTTCAAACAGGTTCTCTAATCCTTGCTCAGTTTCTACTCCTTCTGGATCGCCAATTATGCAGGTGTTGTTTTGTTTCATGTTATCCCAAAGTTCCCTTAGGCTCTCCTCTTGCTTTTTATTTTTATTTTTCCTAGCAGCTGCTGTACTTGGTTATTTTTCCTACCGTGTCTTCTTGCTCACTGATGTGGTCCTCTGCTTCTTCTAGTCTACTTTTGATGCTTTCTATTGAGTTCTTTATAGCACTGATGTTATTTTTCATTTCTTCTTGATTATTCTGCATTTCTGCTTGCTTCTTTTTCTTTTCCTCTTGGGTCTTCTTCATTTCTTCTTGGCTCTTACTCACATTGTCTATTTTCTTTTCCACTTTTTTTGTCCACCTTATGATCATTTCTCTGAACACTTTCTCTGGCAGGCTTATTTCTGCATCTATTTTGTTCACTTTCTTTTCGGGTGATACCTGCCTTTCTGTCATATGCGGGCTGTTTCTTTTTCTTCCCGTGGTCTTTTTTCTCCAGGTGTCTGGTTATGTAGTTCACTGTTCTATGTTGATATAAAGGCACGAACTACAACACGACCAGGTACAACACACAAGGCACTGAAGAGAAATGTATTCACGATGTTAATAATCACAAATAAGGTGACCACCAATGAAAGACAAATTAGGGGTAAGTACAGAGAGAAGAAAAGGAAAATGAGGAAAAAAGAAATGAAAGAAGTGCCAAAATGAAATTTGGAGAGGGAGAAAAATAAATAAATAAATAAATAAATAAATAAATAAATAAATAAACAAACAAACAAACAAATAAATAAATAAAATTAAAATATAAAAATGAGAAAAGGAAGAAGAAAATAGAAAGAGAAAAAGAGTCAGAGAGAAAAGAAAGAGGATAAGGGAGAAAAGGGGAACAAAATATAGATGTCAAGAGAAAACTCCAATAGAAGAGTTATTCATCCCAACAAATGCCGGCAACCAGTACATGGAGATTAATGCAAACTACAAATAACAATTGGTATGGAGGTAGTCGAGGGAAAAGAGAGGTAAAAACAAACCAAAACAAAGCAAACAAAAAGCAAAATATAACAAGTAGAATAAGCTAAAACAATCTCACAAAAAAGTAAAAAAATTCGATATAATCACCATTCAGGTAAACAGCAACAAAAGGACATATAGAAAAACAACTTTTTTGTTAATGAAGACAAGAAGAGACAGGTTTGTATGGACTTGGAATAGGGGATTTGAAATTAGATATATAAGTGGTGTGAAATTTTAAGCAGGTAAAGGGAAAGTAAAGGGATAATCTAAAGTTGGAAAAAAGAAAGAAAGAAGCCAACAAAATGGGGAAAGTTAGGAGGAAACTGTTAGCATAAAGGTAGAGTTGAGATATAGTAAAATTATGCTAAAGGAAAGATAAAAATAGAATATAGAACTCTAATCTTGAAGTAAAATAAAGGAAAACAAAATGACACTTGTTTTATTCCAAAAAAGGTAAAATAGTAGTAGTAATAATAATAGTTGGAAACAAAAATGTAACAATTAAAAAGCTAAAATCAGTTGAGGAGGAAAGGAAAAATAGTTTTTTTAATTAAAATATGCAAAAATGAAAAATAAAAATGAAATAAAAAATAAAAGAAAAGAAAAAAAGAAAAAGAAAAAAAATAGAATGATCATTCACTTCCACTATTGTTCTGCTTGGCACTCCTGTTTTCCAGTAGGGAGGGTATTGCAGTTCCCTGTGTTCCACTGCTGAGGTCTTGATCTCTTTATTCTTTTGTGGTTATGGGAGAGTCAATTTGTGCATCATCTACTGGGTGGCAGTGTTTCAGAATTGACCTCTGAGACTGAGCACAGGACCATTCTAGGCTGTGCTTAGATCCTACTATTCTGTAGTTCTCAAAACCAGTTTGTGGGGATTTTGCAGCTGGGACACTGTAATAACTCCCAGGCTGTCCTTCTGCATCAGATCAAAATAAGTTGTTTTCTAGAGCTCCCCTCTTTCAACAGCTCGGAGAGTCTGCTTCCACACTTAGGGATCATGCATTGCCCCACATCCGTGGACCTCTCCAGAAGTAGCTTTCCTGCAGCTCGGTTCCCACAGTGTGCTCATCTCATTTCTGCGGAACGGGAGACCTCACCTTATCCTTGGTGAAATCTGACCTTTCTGTGTGCTGTGTGGAGCTCCTCTGAGTCCATGTGTCTGCAGAGATTAGAGAGTGGTGTTCTGGGACCCCCAGCTATTCCGTGGGTGCTTCAGCTGCAGGTTTCAGACTGCCGCAGACATCCACCTCCCTCTGCAAGATGGTGCAGTCTCCGCGTTCACGCTGGGGGCTCTGGCAGACAAAAACCCCATGGCAGTGGGGCTGCCTGGTCAGGAGAGCCCCATACAGCAGCCCCCCACCTTCTCCTGGAGGATAACTGACTCTTAACTTGCCAACAAACACTCCCAGTCAGGCTCTCAGCTGCTCTCTCTCCCTCTGCCCAGTGACAAAGCTCCAGATGCATCTGTCTATTCCGCTGCCATTTTTCCTGCCCTAGAAATAAATTTTCTAAAGTGAAAATTTTCTAGATGTAATTTACTTACCAGATATTTTTCCTTACATGTTATTATCCTTCTCTCCCCTCCCCTTTTTTTGATTAATGGAGAATTTGGTAAAATTTTTAAATGCAACCTTGATAACTTTAAATTTTAATTTTTTGGACACAAATATGCCTGTTTTATGTTCATTGCAGAATAAGCAATTTTACCATGAGATGAGCTATCAATAAACATTTTAATTAATACTTTAGAAACAGCTTTTTGTCCAGTACACTTCAATTTTTTGGGTGTTCGCTTATTTCAGTTCACCAACTTAAATTAATCTGAAAGCTTGATAACTCTTTTACTTCAAATTTAATACTCTACCAACAATCTTAGATCACCCTGTATATATTAGTGGAAAGGTTTATTTGCATTCTTGAATAGGCACTGAGCATTCCCAGTGCTAGGCTGAATTTAGATATAGGGCAGCTGCTATTGGCATGTTTCTGTCTGTTACCTGGGTCCTGATCAGAGCTGGACCACATCTTTGTTTGTTACCTGTGCTGAGCATGGGAAGCGAGGTATCCATGGGGGCAGGAGACCTCCCTCAGAAGGGGTGAAGTTTCAGACCCCTGCAAAGTTGGAGGGGTGAGGGTCTGTGCCCTACCTCTATTTACCCCCAAGTTCTCTCCTGATGGCCCCTCTGCGACTGTGCCTGTCTTAGGTTTTTCCTTCCTTGAGGAATCTTACCCATCTCTGGCTAGCCAGTCATCCTCTGGGGCCAAGAAGGGTGTTTGAGGTTCAGTTCTGTTTCCATGTAAGGATATTCTTTGCTCTAGGCCATGGCAATTCAATTTCAAATGGCCTGTCAATTTCTTTTTGTTAGTTTATATAAACTTTTTAAAGGAGGCAAAAACATAGATTACTACCTTCACTCAAGAGGCCAAATATATTGACTTTCAAATACTTTTCTTACGACATTTAAAGGAGGGTGAGGATTTAGCAGGAACCAATAACAAAGGCCCTGGGAACCATGGCAATTTGGACTTTATCTTAAGAGTACTAAGAGCCACAGAAGAGTTTGGCCATCATTATTATTTTTTTTATTAAATCTTTATTATTCAGATTATTACATTTGTTTCTCTTTTTTCCCCTCCATAGCACCCCTCCACCCAGCTCCCACCCTCCCTCTGTCCTTAGCTCCCTCCCATTGATCTCCTCCATAGGTGTATGATTTTTGTCCAGTCTCTCCCTGTACGCCCTTCACCCCTTTCCCCCTAAGAATTAACAGTCCAC
>PVJN01013351.1:0-48996 GCA_004026805.1 Lasiurus borealis | reverse complement strand
CACACACACACTCAGTCTTCCAAGTTACCTCTTAATCCTACAGTGATGCAGTCCACTCTCATGCCATCTCTAGTTGGGACAGCTGTGACTAATAGCCTTCTAACCAATCAGTGTCTTGTCTCCATTCTTGCCCTTCCCCTGCTCCCTCTCCACCCTGACCTCTCAATTGTACCTCGATGCTTACCTGCTCAAAGACGGTGTCCTTTTCAGAGATGGTGATCGTTGCTCAAAGATGGCGTCCTTTTCAGAGATGGTGATAGCACATTCGTGCCCTCCAGCTGGAAGAGGCCTGGGCCACCCCCGCAGGAAACTGCCGCCGATCCCTCAGATCCCAGCTCAGATACCGCTGCCCTCTCCTCCAGATGTGAGTAAGGCCTCTCCTCCTCGCTGTCCCCGGGCTGGACCGGAATTAGCCTGCTTGCCTGTTTGTAAGCTGTCACCTCCATCACGCCTGGAATCTGGCCGACCTCGCTCACTGCTGTATTGCTGCCGTGTCGCACGGGGCTGGGACATAGCTGGTGCTCAGTAAATATTTGTGAACTCAGAGGAGGAAGGGAAGAAGGAACATATAAGAGAAGAAGAAAGATTGAGCACAAACCAATCTGCTTAGTAAATATGCAGATAAATACATACAATGTGAATGAACATACAAGTAAATAAACCCCAGACATCAGTGCTTTGTTCTTGTGATTTACCTCTTTGTCATCGAAGTAGTTTATAGGTGGAGGGGGGTTATTGAGGGTTAGGGGGGGAGGGGAAACATCTGTAATACTTTTAAGAGTAAAGACAAATTTTAAAAATAATAATTAAGAACATGTAAAGAACACAAAGTCCCGCGAGAGATAGTATCTGAGCATTAGTCATCGCAATTCACAGTTTACATAATGTAAATGCCACTAGAAGGACAGACGTGAATGGGACCGGGATTTAGTAAAGAGAACAATGATTTGCACCTGGAGGAGACCAGAAAGATTTGTGCTTTCCCTAATACGAACAGCCTTCCATTGTCCCTTGGGGAAACCTGTTATTACAGCCAAGGTTGAAGACGTGAGGATTTAATCATCACATTAAAAAGCATCCTCGTTTTGAGATGCAATAACGCATTTGAAATCAAGTGAAATCCTTAGTGTTCCTTATTTGCCTGGGCTGAGAGAAAGCTGAGTTATATAAACGGTATTGTGTATAGATTCACAGTGGAATCCTTAAAGGAGGGTAAAAGCTAAAGAAAGAACAAAACGTATTCTACATGTTAGACAGGACAAGGGTGTGGAGGTTGGGGGCATTCTGACTAACCGCCATTCTTGCTGAATGTTAAAACGCAGCACAGAATTTTGCAGAACGATTGTAAACAGGCTAAGTGTGACAGGAACTCTGCACAGATGTGGCCCACTGCAAAGAAGAAATCAACACGTCAGTGACGAAATCACGTGTGTCAGCAATGGCAGCCCTTTGGATACGAAGGCCCTATCTCCTTTATTTGCTGCAAGTGAATAAAACTACCTTAAGTCAACTTGTCTTTTGAATAGAGCACCCTAAGCAGCAAATCCCTTGAGTTTCGCAACATATAGAGTTACTGAAAATAAACAGTTCTAAGTCCTCGTTAGCTGGTTTCTGGTGAATCCGTTTTTAAACTATAGATTTAATTGAAGGTTTAAATAATATTTTAAACACATGAGAGGAAACTGCTGTTTAAGAGGATAATATAGCGGAGTCTTTAAAGATATATAATGTTCTGTGTGGTTTATAAAAAAAAACATCCACATTTCATTAATAGCATCTGCTATACGTGCGTGAGGTATATCAGACTAACTACCTCACTACCAAAGTGTTTCTCCCTAAAGAGTTCTCTGGAACACTCTTCGAACCATCACCTGAATAGAAACAATATTATCACAACAAGATAATAATTATTCACAACAGGAAGAGAGTGGGTGTCCATGCTAAGACTAAATGTCTTTTTAAAGATTAGATTTTGATAAAAGTATGATCTTTCTTACTTCCCATTTTAAATCCATTTTGAAGACAATGTACTTTTAAGAGTCTCCCATTTGACCCAGTGATCCCACTTCTAGGAATATATCCCAAGAAAATGGAAACACCAGTCAGAAAGGATATATGCACCCCTATGTTCATAGCCGCACAATTCACCATAGCTAAGATTTGGAAACAGCAGGTGAGTGGATCAGAAAACTATGGTCCATCTACACAATGGAATACTATGCTGCTATTAAAAAGAAGGAATCCTTACCATTTACAACAGCCTGGATGGAACTGGAGAGCGTTATGCTCAGTGAAATAAGGCAGTCAGAGAAAGATAAATACCACATGATCTCACTCATTTGTGGAATATAATGAACAACATAAACTGATGAACAAAAACAGATTCAGAGACAGAGAAGCATCAATCAGACCGTCAAACCTCAGAGGGAAGGTAGGGGAGGGGAGAGGGAGGTAAGAGATCAACCAAAGGACTTGTGTGCATGCATATGGGCCTAACCAATGGGCACAGACACCAGGGGAGTGAGGGCAAGGGGGAATGGGGAGGTAATGGGGGAACAAGGACACATATGTAACACCTTAATCAATAAAGAAATTAAAAAAAATAAAAGGGAAAAAGAGAGTTAAGATCCTTTCAAACCTAAATGATGGATGTGTCAGGGGTCAAAACACTCTGGGTTTATGTTAGGAACGCTGCCTTCTGGGGGCTCTGTGTTCTAACCCCATAAAGCCCGGGAGATGTGAACCGAGATGGAATATCGTTCATCACATTTCAAAGTCAAAGGCCATTTCAGGGCCTAGAGACCTAACGGATCATTGTCTTTTCTTCCTTCCAGGTTACTCCTGAGTCCTGTGGTCACCTGAACCGCTTCTCTGTCATCAAGATTCACGAGGGGCGGGCAGACACTGGGAGCCACAGAGCCGCCGGGCACGCTTCCAACTGTCTCTCTCCTGCTCTTGAGAAAGACGGGGGTTGAGGAGGGCCAAAATGAGAAGCTGAAATGCGATGTCTCCCCGTGCAAAGAAGTAATGAAGGACTTACTTCTCTCTCAAAAAGACTAATTCCATTCCGGCCTGCGAATTAATTGCATAAAGACTTAATGAGCTTCTCCTCTGGCTGGTGCCACCAACAAATCTATTGTCAGGACAGAGAGGGACCAGAGCCACGAAGTCTGCTGAATCTGGCCATTCCCCCCGAGAGGAGGAGAGATTTAGAGGCGCAGCACGCAGGTCGCAGGCAAGACCGGGCCTGCTGGCGGCTGTTGGCAATCTGGATGCTCTGAAACAGACGGCAGAAAGCAATCACCGCTCTGAATTGGTTGTTTTTCCTTCTTGATGTACAATGTTGGGATTAGTTTTTGTTTTTGTTTTTTTCTAGTATTTAGGTAGGACCCAAGGGCAGAGATGGGAAGTGGGGAGCAAGGTTCCAGAGCCACTTCCCGGGGGGGGGGGGGGGGGTCCTGAGGGCGGATCTTGGCCTTCTTGGCATCCTAAACCTTTCCTTAATCAACTTAAATTGTTTAGCAATCGCCTTAATTGTTTTAAAAGAGGGGTGTCTATTTGGCTTCAGTGGAGGCAATCTGGTGTTTTTCTTCCATTGGTTGCCATAATAAAAATTTATGTGAATACTTGTCTCGTTTCAAAAAGACCTGTTAAAATTTACAAGCACGTCCATTACCTTCTCATTCCGACTGCAGTCCTTTGTGTACTTCGTTGGAGGCACATCCAGTAACTATTGCCCAGAGCTACTTTCCAGTTCATGAATATTCTACATCATTCTATCTTCTACTGAAGCGGGGACAAAACCACAAGTGTGGTGTCAGCAACATTACGGGTTTTGCTTTCATTTTCGATATCTGTGGCCTCGGACATCACTGTTGCATTAGCACCTTTAGGGTTTCTTTCCCCTTATCAACAATCAGTCTGCCTTAAAAAAAAAAAAAATTGACTTTTTTTTTACACTCTTTTTGTTAACAAAAGACACAGTCAAGCCTGTAAAGAATGTTTGTGAGTTCATCTGAGTCAAACTGTCAACAGGAGAAGCAGGATCTCAACGTATGGAGGTAGTGCTTTGGAAAATGGCACGTTTTTTTGATTTTTAATCTTGTTTCAAACATTACAATCAAAAGAGGAGAGGTAAGTGGGTTGGGTTGCATGAACTCTGTTGGTGATTGATTAGGGAGGCAGAGAAAGTGGGGGGGCGGGCAGGGGGAGAGAGAGAACCTCTGGGATTGGAAGAAAAGTAACATGATGGACACTTCCTTTACTGAGGTGGGTGTAGGGAAGTTAACAGTCGACGTTGAACTCCAGAGCAATGAGGAGAGCGGTGTCTGTGCCTTGAGGAGTCACGGGAAAAGGAAAATGACGTTGACATTCCAACCATGTGTTATCATAGATGCAAAGGACAGCAGGCTCAGTCAAGGTGAAGGCTGACGTCTGTCAGGGAAGATGCCAGCCGAGGACGTGACTACCCAGCATCACTGCCCTCGGTTCAGGCTCTCCTGTCAGCCCAGCCTTCGCGTTCCCGTGGGTCTCTGCGTCTGCAGGACCGCCTGAGCTAGTCAGGTTAGCACGTGGCCCCCTTTCATCCACACTTCCTTCCTGCTAAGATTCCAGGGCATTTTATGGATCTTACTTTTAATATGTGTTATGATAGAGAGCCAGGGCTATGTCTAATCTTTGTATTGCCAGCACCTCGCACAGAAAATAGCTTATAGGGAGAATTCAATAAATGGTGGTAAAGAAATACTGGATGGGAAGAACAAGTGGCATTACATTTATTAGTGACCTATTTTTCTTCTCCTCGGTTCATTGTATGTCCCCCATAGCTCATGGCGAACTCTAAGTTCACTCACTGACGGCCAATGACACAAGAGGTAGTGAAAGGAAATGGACTCCCTTCCATCTTGTCCTCTAGGGCTGGGCCCCCTGCCCAAACCCCCTCCCTTTTCTGGGAGGGGCCACAGGGGTGCCAGCAATGTCCTAGCTTTCCCCGACCACCACGCGAATGGACCAATGAAGCTCCAGGAACACAGCGAGGGTCCTAATGAGGCTAAACCACAGAAAAACCTTAATTCAAGTGACCAATCTCTGTAACCCTCGTCACTTTCCTAAGCCCCCTAATTATCCTACCCCATAAAACTCATTGTTCCTGCCCGGCTCGCTCTCTCGCCTCGCTGCTGCGCCAGAAAGAGGCTGGGAGCCAAACCCGGGTTTGAATAAAGACTCTTTGCTTTTGCATCGGAAAAGGCTCCTTCGTGGTGGATTATTGGGGACCCTGAACTCTGGGCATAACAGTAGTGAAGCGGTCTTTCGAATAAGCAGAAGTTTGCCAGTTCAAGGTCTTTGGTTTCTGTCTTTCCAACTCTTTTTTTTTCTAGCATTCCCCCCAAAAAGGGGTCCCTCTGTGCCTTTTCTTGAATCCATAGACCCATTGACAGGAGGGAACAGGTAAGCAGAACTCATTAACAGTCCAGTGGAGGGGGAGGGCAGAGGTGGTGAAAGAGCGAAGGCTGGTTTGGCCCAGCTGGGTAGTCAGAGGGCAGGGGAGGTGGCAGGCAGCTTCCCAAGAGGAAGTGCAGATGGGCCAGGAGTAGCCAGAGCAGCCAGAATAATGACAGCACAATATGCTGATGAGCCTGGCTGTCCTCTGTCATATTGCAATTCACCGAGTCCAACAGATGACACCATAGTCAGAGGGTCTGATTTTGGAGCCTTTATTTCAAAAGCTGGAGGCCGTGAGGGACTAACGCCTCTCCAACCCTCAAGGTCCCGAAATGAAGTGAAGGATAAGCTTACAGAGGCAAAACAGGAGGAAGACAGACTCTGAGACTGGCGCAGTGAGACCAAATCTCAAGGCCTGGCCTGGAGCCAGCCCTGGAAACTCCGCCTGGGGGTTGTATGCTTTATGACCTTTCCAGAAGGGGAGAGTGCTTAAGGAAACAGGTCCTGCAAGACGGACGGTTAAGAGGCAGCAGTGACCAGGCCATAGACTCAGATTTCCAGCCCTCCTCCCCTCCCCCTTCTCTAAAAGTGTCTTCTTTTCCCATTATTCAAGCAAACGCGTTTACAGAAGCTAGAAATGGCAGAGTTACTTAACTGGTTTAGTTACATCCTGGAATTCACAGAACAAGGGAACCATCTGTGTTCACAGGGAAACCCTAAAAGACAGTTCTGACAAAATGTATGGGAATCAGATGGAGCGCCTGTGGTTCAGACAGAGGGCAAGGGGACGGGATGGAGTCAGTTCTTTCAAGGTCCATGTTTCACTCGCAGATGTCTTCTGGACGTCTTTCCGGACAACCTTCCAGACGAAGCCAGGGCTTCAAGGGAAGCCGGGGTCCTGGGTGCCAGAGGGAAGCCAGTGCTGGCAGCTGGGGGAAGGAAGGCCCACCCTGGCACGAATTTCGTGCACCGGGCCTCTAGTGCTAATAATGAGTATGGCTATGAACTCATTCCAATGTGGACATAACTTAACTCGTTGTATCTACTCTTCTGAAGGAAAAATAATTAACACATGCAACTCTATAATGAGAGGACAGCTTATTCTGTTTCTTCCTGTCAAGTCGCTTAATGTCATACAAATGTATTGGCATTATATGCAGCAAAGGAGGGGAAAAAAATTCTCCCTTCTGCTTGCCATCTTCCTATTCTTCCCTGGTTTAGGCCTGAAAAAGATGGAAGGAAAAAAGAGTAGAAGGAAATCCCTGAGTCAACTACGATTTGGAGCCCATCTGTGCAGCCCCAAAGTCTTAGGCCTTCTAACTAACGAGCTTGGATGGCTCCGAGGAACTGAACTCCATCACATGTGGCCAAATGTGTGTCTATGTTGAGACACTGGTGTTTCAGAAAGTGTTAGTCAATATATTTAAAAGCTAGGAAGAGTCTTTAATGGTTATTTCACCAGGAACAAAACCTTAACAAGAAACTGAACAAAACGGTAGACGCAGGTTCACCTAGTCAGGCCCTGAGAGCATCATGATTTCTTGGCCTGAAGTTCTCAGTTCTTGGCATGACAAATGAGTGACTCTAAATATGGGGGGAGGGCACCTTATTTTGTGTACAGCTTGCATTCAGGAAGTATGGAATGATTAACCAGAATGAATGTATGGAGCTTCCCAGCAACGTTTGCTACACTTCAGTATTATTTCTTGGCTCTTAAAAGGCATAACAGCCGAGACTGGTTTGGCTCAGTGGATAGAGTGTCAGCTTTCGGACTGAGGGGTCCCAGGTTCGATTCTGGTTGGGGGCATGTACCTTGCTTGTGGGCACATCTCCACTGTGGGGTGTGTAGGAGGCGGCTGATCCATGTCTCTCTCTCATTGATGTTTCTGACTTCCTATCTCTCTCCCTTCCTCTCTGTAAAAAAATCAATAAAATATATTTTTAAAAAAAGTAAAAGAAGAGGAATAACAACAAATAAACGATTTATTTGATGGGGAAGAAGACCAAAGACGGAAGACCAAAGACCTGGGGTCCATGTTATTGAGTAAGAAACATGAGCAACTGTTCCTCTCTTGGGCAAATCAGAGCAAGAGGGCCATTCCCTTGATGCAGGACCCACACTCATTCCATCTATGAACGTGCCCCCCAGTCCATGCCGGGGCAGGACCAAAGGGAGGGGGTCACTTTTTAAAAATATATATATTTTATTGATTTTTTACAGAGAGGAAGGGAGAGGGATAGAGAGTTGGAAACATTGATGAGAGAGAGACATTGATCTGCCACCTCCTGCACGCCCCACACTGGAGATGTGCCCGCAACCAAGGTACATGCCCCCGACCGGAATCGAACCCGGGACCTTTCAGTCTGCAGGTCGACGCTCTATCCACTGAGCCAAACCGGTTTCGGCAGGAAGGGGCACTTAGATCATGAACATTTGCTCATTGGGTTCTACAACCACCTGGGTCAACTTAGAAATGGCTGTGGCCCACAATTCTCACCTCTGGTTCAGCATTCTCTCTCTCCCCATTCACTGGCATCTGTGCTAACATTTATGGAGTGAATAAATGATATGACAGTAACACTAAGAATTGTTTCTGCCGAGACCGGTTTGGCTCAGTGGATAGAGCGTCGGCCTGCGGACTGAAAGGTCCCAGGTTCGATTCCGGTCGGGGGCATGTACCTTGCTTGTGGGCACATCTCCATTGTGGGGCGTGCAGGAGGCAGGCAGATCAATGTCTCTCTCTCATCGATGTTGCTGACTTTCTATCCCTCTCCCTTCCTCTCTGTAAAAAATCAGTAAAATATATATTAAAAAAAAAAAGAAAGAATTGTTCCTACTTATTGAGAACTTAAGTATGTGATACTATGCTAAGCATTTTATGTGTATTCTCTATATATTTCACAGGGCAAAAGTCCCCTAGAGTTCATTTGATTTTCATTATAGCCTTTCCCAAAAGTGATGGGCAGAGTGTCTTACGGTAAAATTAAGTGAATTAAACTTTAGTATTGGGAAATGTCTTCATTAAAATGTTATTTTCATGATCATGGAAAACAAAGCCTGTAAAAGTTAAAACAAAGAAAACATTTGTGTGAATCTATAAACTCACAGGACTTTTGAGTTCATCTAGTCTAGTTCCCTAATTTTCTGAAGGAGAAAATTGAGGTCCCGAACTAATTCCAACCACTGTCCCACAGTTAGCTGGTAACAGACGTGAGAACCGATCTGCCCACCCCAGAGATGTGCGTGGCTCCTCTGGGCTCATTATAGGACATTCTTTCACTACTTGCTTCAAAATTATTGAAGGTAATTAAGTACCTAATGATGTGACAGCCAATGAAGTCACAGAACCCCGGGTCACTGTATCACCCCTGCGTCTCTGGAATTCGTGCAATGACACAAACACTCTCATAAATACTGATGTATTTCTTGATAAGGATCCTCCAGGAAAATGGTGATGAGCCACAGGAGTGGGAGGGAGAGGAATGCAGAAATAGCTACCCTGCACCTCAAATTTCCCATAAACTTTTGTCTGTGCAACTGCCAATTAAAAACATAACTTACCAGGAGTCTCAAGGGGAGATTGGCTTGCAGGTGATTGTATCCTCAGCCAATTAGTTGGATTTCTCCTAAAAACGTGGTGAGAACCTCTGTCTTGTGTCCCCAGGGAATACTGCCTCTGGGGCCTGAGGTGGGGAGGAGGAAGGGATGGCTGGAACCCAAGATCCCAAGTCAGAGTTCTCTGCCCCGGGAGAGGTGCTCGGGGCCACGCTCCTCCCAGGAGGCTGAGCTCCTACCCGTTCCTCCAGCTGTAAACAGAGGAGTGGCCCGGCTGTCCTGAGATCCCCTGTTACAAAAGTGCTTATATAACACCTGCCAGTGTGCTCGCCATACCACCGTGCCATTGCCTCAGCTTCCTTATCTCCTCAGCGGGACATCTGGACGACCCAGCACACAGCTGGAAGGTGGCAGTCAGCTTTTTTTTTTTTTTAATATTTTATTAATTTTGTTACAGAGAGGAAGGGAGAGGGATAGAGAGTTAGAAACATCGATGAGATAGAGACATCGATCAGCTGCCTCCTATACAACCCCTACTGGGGATGTGCCCACAACCAAGGTACATGCCGTTGACCAGAATCAAACTTGGGATCTTTCAGTCCGCAGGCCAACGCTCTTATCCACTGAGCCAAACCGGTATCGGCAGAAACAGTCAGCTTTGGGAAGAAAGAAAATCGATGGGGATTAGGACAGATTCTTATAAATGCATCAATGTGGAGACTTTTCACTTGGCCTTCATCAAGTCATATTCTGAAATAAGTTTATAGCATCGCCCTTGACCTCCAGGAAAGGTGATGTGGGAACATTTCCCGTTTAATTAGAATCTATCCTGGGGTTCCTGAAAGCCCAACTTTCCACTTTTTTAAACACGCACTTCATACCCAACTCCAAACAGCGTAAACTTGAAAGGTCCCATTTGAAAAACAAGCAACTCAACTCCAAGCTACCTTGATGGAGGCCACATGTTAAGAGAATATCAAGGCACTTCTTTGGTGGATGGTGGTGGATTCTGGAGCCAGATGAATTTGGGGGTGAGCAAAATAGCCACCCAAGAAGACACAGTGGTAGTTGGCTCTGCTGGAGACGTTTTAATTCCAGAAGAATCCATGATTCTGATCTCTGACTTTCTCTCCTTTAGCAATCAGGACTCCCAGGGAGTCAGCAGGCCTGCTAATCTGGTCTGTCAGGCCAGATTTCTTCTGTCCTTGCCTGGGGGTGCAGCCTGCTGCTAGCTTTCCTTCTTTCTTCCCTCAGGTCAAACACCACCACCTCCCCCACTTACTGATGCTCATCTTAGGTAGGGGTTTAAAAAACATCCAGGCCTGCTCCACAGAAAGTCCTGGTGTTTTGAAAGACCTAACAGAATCAGGCATTTTTTTTTTGTTTAGTACTTTGTTTTCTCCCTTAGAAGCGGCTCAGACCTCTCTGGCCAGAGGTTTTCCGGTGTCAAATCATGGCCCATTCCCCAGCTTTTTGTGTACACCAGTGGTTCTCAACCTTCCTAAGCCGCGACCCTTTAATACAGTTCCTCATGTTGTGGTGAGCCCCAACCATAAAATTATTTTTGTTGCTACTTCATAACTGTAATTTTGCAACTGTTATGAATCTTATCTGTGTTTTCCAATGGTCTTAGGCGACCCCTGTGAAAGCGTTGTTCGACCCCCAAAGGGGTCGAGACCCACAGGTTGAGAACCGCTGGTGAACACTGATGAAGGCAGAGCTCTGCTTGCTGAATGGTTCACTGCAAAGATTTACTCCCGAGTCTCATTAGCATCGGGAGATAAACAAATCTGGGACATTTGTCAACCAATTGCAGGAATTGGTTGGAGAGTTGTATGGGTCCCAGAACGCTTTCAGAGAGAGGCTTTGTCCTTAAAGACTGAATTTGTGTGACAATTCAGAACTCATTTAGAAGGAAAAAAAAACTAGTTTAAACATAATAGTAAGTCGGGTTAGGATGACAGTATGATAACCAGATATAAGATTAGAAGGTGAGCTGAAGAAGGTAGCAGAAAACCAAGTATCAGTTTGAAATCACTGACTTTTTGCTGTTGTGATTGGATTAACATTCAAATGTTATAACTCCAGCTTAAGACAAAATAGGTCTAATTCTCTCAGTAGTTCCAAATAGCTATCATGGAGATGGTCAAAATACCACTTTTTTTATTGCCTTACCTACTGATTTTTTAATCTTTATTTGCTCAATCTCGGGATACTTATTGAATACCTGGCATATGCCTAGCACTGGGATGGACCCAATGAAGAAGACCCGGAAGGACCTATGGAAGGAAAAATTAAAAGAAGTAGCTATAGGTATGAAATAGGAATGCTCCAGACTTAGAAACAAGTCCACCTTTGCATCCCACTCTCATCACATTACAGACCCTTGAAGGCAGAGGCCCGTGAAGTGAACAGCTAACCCGTGACAGTGAAGTGAGAGACACTGGGTGGACCTGTCGTCTAGAAGACCTGCCACACCATTTTGTTGATTTCAGAGAAGAAGGGGGAGGGATAGAGAGAGAGAGAGAGAGAGAGAATGAGAGAGAAACATCAATAATGAGAATCATTGATCGGCTGCTTCCTGCACTGGGGATTGAGCCTACAACCTGATATAGTATATGCCCTTGACTAGAATCGAACCCAGGACCCTTCAGTCCATAGGCTGATGCTCTATCCACTGAGCCAAACCAGCCAGGACACCACACCGTTTTTGAAAGGATGGCTCAATGAGAGGGTTTTATTTGGGACCCAGAAGACGCTGAAGCAGAGGACATTGGGGGCGGGAAGCACAGTGAGGACCAAGGCCTGAGGGCCACACCTGAGCATGACCCACATGCCTTTGGGGTTGTTGGCAGGCAGGGCTGGATGCAAAGGATGCAAGGTCCACAGTATGACGGGTTACAGACGGGATGAACAGAACCACAGGGATGTGCTCCCTTGTTCTTTTATACTTTCATTTCACTTCTATTATCTGATCAGGAAACTACCCTGTTTCCCCGAAAGTAGGACATCCCCCAAAAATAAGACCCACTTCTTCCAGTTTTGCCTCTCACTGTAATATAAGGCATCCTCCTGAAAATAAGACCTCCCCAATAATAAGGCCCCCCTGAACATCAGGCCTCCCCGGAATAGAAGGCCCCCAAGTCTACCGTCAGGCATCTGACTCCTGATTTAAAGAGACCTTGCCCTTACTGAACAGCTCTGGCTGCGCTGCGGCCAATCAGTGAGTTGGTTGGTGATGACAATGACTACCGTACCGTAGACAGGTCATACATTTCCTTTTTTTGTTATTGTTCAACAATAAATGTGTTGAAAAATAAGACATCCCCTAGAAATAAGACCTAGCGCATCTTTGGGAGCAAACATTAATGTAAGACACTGCCTTATTTTCGGGGGAAACAGGGTAAGTCAGCTAAAGCCTTGGTTCAGGAAGCTGAATTTGAAAAAGGCATGTGTACCAGTAAGGTGGCTTATGGCACAGAGAGAGAAGGATGATGATGTGGTTTTTAAAATATGTCTACATTTTGACCCTCTTTTCTTCACAAAGTGCAGCCCAATTCCCATCCCCTTGAATGTGGGCTGAAGGAAGGAACTCACGTCTAACAAAGAGAATAGGGCCAGCAGAAGATCACGCGACGTCTGAGGCTGGCTTAGCAGAGTGTAGTTCTGCCTGACAGTCCTTTCTGGACCCCTCCTTCTGGGGGAGGCAGTCCCTGTGTCCTGTGGACACTCGAGCTGCCTGAGGGAGAGGAAATGAGATCTCTCCCAACAACCAGTGTCCCCCTGCCAGCCCCACCAATGAACCTCTGTGGAAGCCCCTCTCCAGCCCCTCACGCCTTCAGCAGACTGCGTCCCGGGGATCCCCTGACTGCGCCTTTCTGAGAGATCCTGAGCGGAATCCTTCCGTCACCTAATCCTGAACTTCCAGACTCAAAACGGTGAAGGTAACACATCCTGGGAAGGTGTGATAGACAGCTTTACCTAACTAACGCAGGTGGTAAGGTAAGCTCTAAAAGCACAGTTATTTTGCCCTAACTGGTTTGGCTCAGTGGATAGAGCATCGGCCTGCAGACTGAAAGGTCCCAGGTTTGATTCCGACAGGGCATGTACCTTGGTTGCAGGCACATCCCCAATAGGAGGTGTGCAGGAGGCAGCTGATAGATGTTTCTTTCTCATCAATGTTTCTAACTCTCTATCTTTCTCCCTTCCTCTCTGTAAAAAAAAAAATCAAGAAAATATGAAAAAAAAAATAAATTCTAAAAAAAAAAAAAAAGTTGTTTTAATAGCCTAGGACCTGCACGTGGTCCTCGCATGAGAATAGCAAGAAAAACAAATAAACACAACACATGATAAGGTATAAGACTTAGTAGCTTGCAGAATAAAGAATTTAAGGAAAATAAATAAACCAAGATGGCATGAGAAAATCTGAGAAGCCATAAAAGGAAAATCAGTCAGGAGGGGGGAGTGGGTGGGAGAAATGGATTTAGGGGAAATCACCTCTTCATCAGTGTAGAGAACTAGACTCTATAAGAAGCCATAGTGAGAATGATCAAAACCGGAATTTAGAAGATTGCTTAAAGATGGGTTAGTTCAATGCCTGCGTTTTAAGATAAAGCTAAGGACCCTGGGTTTAGAAGGGCCAGTGCTTCTTGTTTTAATGCTCTGCTCTTGCCTCCTTGAAATTCTTATTAATTGTTTAACCAGAGGCCCTGCATTTTCACTTTTCACTCGGCCGGCAAAGGAAGGAGCTACTCTGTGTCCACTCCAGCCTCTCCCTTGTTAGTCCTAAAGGAGTTATTTCATGAGTATAGGGTTACCTTTTTCTCATACAATTCAAGGATATGGGGTGGGGGGGGGAGCATGGTTTGGTTCTCACTATACGGCGTCGTTTGTCATTAGCATGAGTGTGTTCCCATTAATAGCCATTTCCAGTCAGTAAATCAGCGTGATAGCAATTGCCCTGAGACACAGCTCTCCTTTAAACTGCTCACAAGCGACACCCCTGATTCTCCTTCGGAGGAGACGAGGCGTCTCATTGTGGAGACACCGTCCCATTCATGCAGACTGAGTCTGCCGCCTGGAACATCGCATGTCAAGTCATGTCATGCAGGCTTGCTGAGACTGAAATGACCTTGGATGGACAGTGAAGAAATGACACCTCTTCTCCTCAGAGAGTTGTAGTTCATGATAGCAAAGCGAGACACACTTTCCCAGAACCGCTATTGAGCAAGAAGAAAAACCACTATTATGCAATAGTTCTTCTTATTAGGAGGTAAAGAGTAGAAGCAGAATAGAGATACTGAGTCTTAAAAAAGCAGGCTCCAACATTAATCTCATCTATAATAATCTATATATATAAAAGTCTAAGAGACCATTGCAACTGAAACAACCAGACGACCAAACAGGCTGGCTGTATGGGGCAACCAGGCCAGCAGGGAGGTTAGTGAAGGCAAACCAAATGACTGAGCAGTGGGCTGCATGGGGCAACCAGGAGGGCAGGGTACAGTTGGGGGTGACCAGGCTGGCGTGGGAGGGAAGGGGTAATGAGGGGCCACAAGGCCAGCAGTTGGGGGGCAGTGAGGGGCAACTGGGCTAGCAGGGGGCCAATGAGGGGTGACCAGGCTGGTGGGGGGAAGGACTTGGGATTGACCAGGTTGGCAGGGGAAGCAGTTAGGGGTGATCAGGCAGGCAGACAGGTGAGCAGTTAGGAGCCAGTGGTCCCAGATGGTGAGAAGTATGTCTGACTGTCAGTTTAGGGCCCATCCCAAGGGATGTCCGACTCCCTCCAAACATCACTGCCCCCATCACTGCCTGCTCTCTATCTATGAGTCTATCTCTGTTTTGCTGGTAGTTCAGTTTGTTCATTAAATGCCACATGTGAGTAAGATCATATGGTACTTACTTTTCTCTGATGGGCTTATTTCACTTCGCATAATATGTCTGCCAGGTCCATCCATGTTGTCCCAAAGCATCAAAGGGTGATGGGGGAAAAAATAAAATAATAAAAGAAAAAAAAAGTAGCAAATATCCCCATATATATAAATGTTATTTAGCAGTCTATTAAGTTTTTGAACAAGTAAGAAACTTACTAGGGATAATGCACCAAAATTAATTCTTTATAAAAGTAACCTTTATTAACAGACAGTCAAGGAATTTTGAACAGACCAGTTGTATAACCTTGGGCAAATTGATCGGTCAAGGCTCTGCCTTCTCTATGTGTAAAGTAAAAGTAATAATAGAACCTAATTTAAACTTGGTAGAAGGATGTCTGTCATACCATAAACACTCAACAAATGCCTTCTGCTCCTGCAGCCATAAACAAGAGAAATAACAGCAAGCAATACATCCTTCTTTTAAGTGAAACCTCAAATGTTGCTTTGAAGCTCACAAAATGGAACATTTGGAAGCAAAGAATAGGGAAAGCAAGCAAGGGACACAGAGCGGTGTTTTTTATAGTTTCCTTGGGATTATCAAGCAGAGCGCTGCTTCCTACTCTGCCAGGAAACCAAGCAATCTTGGGCTCACCCCCTCCTGCGGTTTCATCAGAGTCAGAGCAGGACACCTCAGCCTCAGGTCTGGGGACGCCCAGAGGCCCGTGGGACTGCAGAGGGTTGCTAATCTCCCCTAAGGTTGGACGCCGAACAGGGCGTGAGTGTGGGTGTAAGGAGAGTATCTCTCTGCCTGGCACCCAAGCCTCTTCTCTGCCTGCCTCATCCTGCCTGGCCCTGGAGGCCCAGCTCAACTCCCTATCTCCTCCTGGACGCCTTCTTCCAGCCGGAAATGACCTTGGACTAACAGTGAAGAACTGACACATTTCCCTCCTCCCCCCACTGCCACCCCCGTCCCAGAACCTGGGAAACTCTCATCTCAAAACCTGGGGATTTTCTCATCTCAATCTTTCACCTGTCCTTTGGCACCCATTGGTCTGCTTCCCCAATATATTGGGGTTGGGGAGGGGTGTCATTTGTGTCTCCTTGCCTTTGTGTTCCCAACACAACACGCTATCGTGGGAGGTCTTCTGTGAGTTATGTGGTGATTCTGTTGCTTTGGGGAATGTCTGGGTCTTCGGGGATCTCTTCTGGCATACTGCACAAGATCTAGAAAACTGCCCCAAACTGGTCTCCTCTTCACCTTGCTCCCACCCTCAGGCTGACCTCCTTAGCTCCCACTGGTACTGCATGTACCGTTGGGAAACGAGAAACACCAATCAGAAAGGATATATGCACCCCTATGTTCATAGCAGCACAATTCACCCTAGCTAAGATCTGGAAACAGCCTCAGTGCCCATCAGCAGAGAAGTGGATTAAAAAAATGGTGGTCCATCTACACAATGGAATTCTACGCTGCTATAAAAAAAAGAAGGAATTCTTACCATTTACAACAGCATGGATGGAAGTGGAGAGCATTGTGCTAAGCGAAATAAGCCGGTTGGAGAAAGATAAATATCATGTACCACTGAACATTTCATGTTTGTTCATCCCATTTATAATTATGCGTTTATTTTCTCCACATTGACAACATGTTCAGATATTGATTCGTGGGACAGTGTTTCTAAATTATCATTAAGATTGTGTGGCAATATTTGTCTGAGATTTTAAGTGCTGTTTGCCTAGTTTTGTTATTGCTAGTATTTCTCTACTGATGAATGATAAACTAATCTCCTGAATATAGCTTTCATCTACACTAAAAAGACAGGTATTTACCCTCAGAAAAATGCACCTCTCCCTTTGTCAGTTAAACTGTGGTAAAAGTGGTGGAGATACCTAATGTGAGTTAACAAGGCTTCTCTTCCTGTACTGATGGTGTGGCACTCCCCTCCAGATAGAGAATTAATATCTGATAATAAAAACACATCACTAGATAAGTGTACCTAATGGTAAAAACCTATTATTTAGATGGTCCCTGGCACACACAGCAGGAAGATGACTCAGGATCGAATATGCAGTAGCGTCCTTTGTACAGTCCTCTCAGGATGCGTGCGTGGGAGCATGTATGTTTACCCACTTTGTGAGATGCTGTTTCTCCACTCCATTGCAATACCCACCAGGAGCCCCTTCGTGAAGTTAAAATTAAAACTGTTTGCACACTTGATTGCTTGCATACTTTGCCTAAGGAAGATTCACAATCCATTTTAGCTTAATCACCAACAGGGACCGTTCTAATGCAGAGAAGACCCCGGGCCCCAGGGCGGGAACTTGCTTTCCTTGATAAACACACAGGCAAGATCTTCACACTTCATTCCTGAGAAGGATGTGTGGCATTGTCAGGGGCAGACTTTTTTTAAAAAAATATATTTTATTGATATTTTACAGAGAGGAAGGGAGAGAGATAGAAAGTCAGAAACATCGATGAGAGAGACATCAATCAGCCGCCTCCTGCAAGCCCCACAGTGGAGATGTGCCCGCAAGCAAGGTACATGCCCTCAACCGGAATCGAACCTGGGACCCTTTAGTCCGCAAGCCGACGCTCTATCTACTGAGCCAAACCCGTTTCAGCTGTGGGTGTCTCTTAACAAATGCTTAGCTTGAGAAAAACAAAACCAGCTATCTAGATGCTTTTAGTAAACTACCAGGAGACCCAATTTCCTTTAGATAAGTGTAACGTGCACCTTCATTCTGACCCTCTCTTCTGGCAGAACACGCTCAGGTACTGTGCTTTGCAATTATTCACGCATATAGTCACCTACTTTTCTCCCAGCGCCACAGCACAAGTTGTAAAGGTCACTATAATAATAAAGGTGTAATATGCTAATTAGACCAGACGTCCTTCCGGATGTCCTTCCAGATGACCTTCCAGACGAAGCCGGGGCTGTGAGGGCCGGCCAGCAGAGCCAGGCGGGGTTGCAAGAATTGAGCTCCTTGCACAAATCTCGTGCATCGGGCCTCTAGTTAATACATGTAGAGGCTTCTGAAAAGAACCATCTATCTACTTGGTGAACCTACAGAGAATTCAGGGTACACTCATAATCTGGAAAAATGCGGACAAATAGGGGATGGCTTTCAGTGACAATGAGATGACATGTAAGTTTATGTTTCTTCCTCCAAAATCCCTCCCATCGAAATATAACATTTGGTGGAATTAGGAAGTTTTCCTTTCGCCTCGTCTCTGCTAGGCCAGGATGCTCAGACAGCCATCAGAGTTGCCTATCTACTGCACCATCATCCCGGTTCCTGGGCTCCATCGCAGAGGTTCTAATTCTCTGGTTCCATGCAGAGCTCAGAACATACAGGTGTGGCATCCCCACCCCACGGTGATTCTACTGCAAGTGGCACTTCTCTTTAAAGAGATACACCCTAGGCTCTGGGCCAGGTGTTCTTGAACTTCAGCAGGAACCAGAATCTTCACAAAAAGACTTAACAGAGACACAGATCGCTGGGCCCCACCTCGGCTTCTGGATGAGTAGCACTTGGTGGAGCCTCAGAACTGGCATTGCTACCAGGTTCCCAGGTGATGCTGATGTTGCTGACCCAGGGAACCCTTTGTGAACCACTATTGTAGCGCAAATTAATGTGTTTGCCCAACACGACATGGGAAGGCTGTGTATAGTGGTACCTCAAGATACGAGTGCCCTAACATACGAGATTTTTGAATACGAGCCATCGAGCTAGCAATTTTTGCTTTGAAATACGAGCAACATTTGAGAGGAGTAATCGCGAGGATCAGCTAGCTACACACGACCCACCAGTTTACCGCTACTCGAGCGTCTCATAGTTTCCCACGCCTCAAGGTTACAGAATGAATTAAACTCATATCTCGAGGTACCACTGTATTCCCAAAGCCTTCAGCATCCCTTCAACCAACCCTCACCTACCTTTCCTGGTTCCCCTATTTGAGGAACCCCTATTTGAGGCTCCCCATCATCCAGCCAAGGCAGGCCCCTCACCATTCCCGCTAAGGGTTCACATCTTAGTATGGTTTTTACCTAGATGTGCATACAGCGGTCTTCTCCACCGTATTTTTCGCCCCCCAAACGAGGTTTCAGACCATTAATACTCTCCCTGAAGCCCTACAGAAAGCACGCCAACAGAATGAAAACGGAATTGACCCCGTGATTCTCTAGATAGGGTCCAAAGACCTCTGAGGTTTACCTAGGTCATTGCTGGGATAATAGGTTAAACGACTTTTGTAATAATAGTTATTTGCCTTTTCCACTGTCTTGATATTGGCATTGATGAAAGCCGAAGTGGCTGACACTTTAGTATAAATCAAGACACGCCCACACAAGGAAAAATCAAAATACAGTGGTACCTCAAGATACGAGTTTAATTCATTCCATAACCTTGAAGCGTGGGAAACTATAAGATGCTTAAGTCGGGGTAAACTGGTGGGTCTTGTGCAGCCGGCTGATCCACGCAATTACTCGTATCTCAGATGTTGCTCGTATTTCAAAGCAAAAATCACTCGCTCCACGGCTCGTATCTCAAAAAATCTCGTATGTTAGGGCACTCGTATCTCGAGGTACCACTGCAGCCAGTTTCACCTGAGAACATCCCTAAGGAAGCAGTAAAACTTATTAATTTTATAAAATCACAAACCTTGACTACAAGCCCTTTGTACTGGGTGATAAAATGGGAAGTTTATCTGAACATTTTCCTGATACTTGAATATAATGGTTGTGAGAAAACATGCACGTGTGATTGACAAGCAAGCTAAACCAACTGGTTTTTCCCTCCAGGGAATATCAGTTTTACTTGAAATAACAATATGACAAACTCTGGCTATTTCAACTCGATATTGAACAGACATTATCTCAGAAATGAACAACGTGAGCTTGTCATGTTAAGATCTGGCAGCCCATGACAAAATTAGAGTTTTCCAGAGAAATTGGAAATGGAGACAATTAATTGCTGTGAGCTGGACAGCTTTCCAATACTTGAAGCCTTAATGATATTAACTAATGTGATTGTTTGATATTGCGTCATGAAGTCTGCCACCATCGGGAAGACCTCGGTCGTTGAGTGAGCCAAGACTTCTGAAACGACCTTTGTCTGATGTTTCAGAGTCACGTGCACAGGAGGGTTCCATTCAAAGTACAAGGTACAGCGATGGGCTTTATTTATAATGCAACAGACTCCTAAAGTTCAGATTCCATACTGCAACTCGTTTTGAAAGAACTACTAGTTGTTGAGTTTCAGTGTTGTTTCAAAGAAAAATATCCATAATTATCTGAGTAGGCTTTTAAAATATGAAAATACCTTCCCAACTATATGTGTGGGTACATGGAGCTAGCTTTTCTTTTTAAATATATTTTTATTGATTTCAGAGAGGAAGGGAGAGAGAAGGAGAGATAGAAACATCAATGACGAGAGAGAATCATGGATCAGTTGCCTCCTGCATGCCCGCACTGGGGATCAAAGCTACAACCCAGGCATGTGCCCTGACCAAGAATCAAACTGTGACCTCCTGGTTCATAGGTCAGCACTCAACCACTGTGCCACGCAGCTAGCTTTTCTGCAGGTACTTCACTCAAAGTAACGTATCACAACAGATTGAACATAGAGCCAAATTTTCAAGTCCATATTAAAGTAGATTTAAAAGAACTTACAAAAATGTAAAATAATGTCATTTCTCACACAATGGTTTGGTTATGGAAAATAAAATCCTATCTAATAAAAGAGTAATATGCAAATTAACCATCACTCTGCCACACCCAAAAGCCACACTCACTGGCCATACTCAACAGCCAATCAGAAGGGAGTATGTAAATGAATCCAACCCCTGCTCCTGGTCCCTCATTGGTCTGTCCTCATGCAAATGAGGATTCCCAGCCTCGAAGTTTGACTGACCCAAAAGGCCCTGTCCTGATTGGTCAGAATAGACCCACTCTGGTTGGTCAGAGCTGTGCAGCTCCCATTGGGCAGGAAACGCTGTCATTCTATTGGTTGAAACAGGATTCCGGGAACTCCTTTATCGGGGCGGGCTCAGATGGCAGGCACCGGTCAGCCAGCCTTCTCCTGGAAGTGCGGTTGGCCCAAGAGGCCTTGCAGGAAGGGCTTCTAGGTTCTGTTTTGGTTCATTTGTTTGTTTTGTTTGTTTGTTTTTTAATTGATTTTTTACAGAGAGGAAGGGAGAGGGATAGAAAATCAGAAACATCGATGAGAGAGAGACATCGATCAGCCGCCTCCTGCACGCCCCACAGTGGAGATGTGCCCACAAGCAAGGCACATGCCCCCGACCGGAATCGAACCTGGGACCCTTCAGTCCGCAAGCCGATGCTCTATCCACTGAGCCACACCGGTCTCGGCATCATTTGTTTGTTTTTAATGGGGCCGCCAGGAGCCCTTCCTCATAGGGGTCTTCTTTCTCAGGGTTTGCAAAGCACACAGCACAGACCGCCTCATCCCCAGCGCAGGGTGAGGTGGATGTCACGGATCGCCATGGACCACGCTGATGCCTGCCTTCTCCTGTGGCAGAAGGGGCCGTGCTCCCCGCCTGCAAAAGGCCAGCCATCAGAGTGCCATGTCATGTGTTTGCCTTGGCAGCCACCTCCTGCCCGTGCAGGCGGCCCTGGCACCTGTGCCTTCTGTGAATGGCCCGCCTTCTCCTGGAAGAATAAGCAACAGGGGCAGCTCCCGGGGCGAGGGGGCCCCAGGGGAGCCGCTCTGCCATCTGCCCAGCTGACCTCTCGCCCCAGGTGTACACCCTGAGACGGGCGTGCGTCTGGACTCGCCCTGCGCCTGCCACGTGCAGCCGGAGCCGTGACCTGTGTGAGCCGGCAGAGGAGGCCCACGGGCGGGCGGGGGGGGGGGGGGGGGGGGGGGGGGGGCCGGGGGGGGGGGGGGGGGGGGGGGTTAGGGGGTAGTGCCCGCGAGGGGCTGGGCCCGCGGCTGCTGGCCACGGCTTCTCTGGCAGGAGCTGGAGCAGCCGCCGCCGCCGGCCTGCCTGCCAAGGGTCCCCGCTGTGGCTCAGCCCGGGCAGCCTGCTGCCGGCTCTTCCCGCTCCGCAGGTCGCAGCTTGCTCCGTGCCCCGTATGCTGGACAGAAAGACGCTACCTCCCCTTTAAATTTCCGGGGGAAAGAGAGAACAGCAGGGAGAAGGAGCATCTCCTGGCCTCTGTCCTTCTCTGGCTGGCTACTCAGTGGCCAGAGAGGCGGGTGGTGACTCTAGAGTGGGATGAGCCGATGGCAGTGACTCCGACCTCTGCTCTCCGCCCCCCCCCCAACCACTTGCCCAGGGACAGGGGAACCTCAATGATTTGGGTGGTGGCGATCATAAAACAAGCGGGGACTGGGAACTTGTGGTGTGGCAGCGGGTTCCCAGCCTGGCAAGGGCAGCTGAAAAGGAGCAAGGACATTAGTGAGAGAAATAAACACATCTGTTTTCCCTTCCCCCAACTTTCCCTCCTGTCCGCTCCTGCCCTCCCTCCTCCTCCTCTCTTCTTTCTTTACTTTTCTTCCTTTCCATCATCTATCATCTATCTATCTCTCTATCTATCTACCTACCTATCATCTATCTATCTGTCATCTATCTATCATCTATCTATCTATCTACCTATCTATCATCTATCTATCATCTATCACTCTATCTCTCTGTCTCCTTATTCTTTCTTTCCCTCTTCTCTCCCTAAGCATGAAATTGAAGATTAATGTGTTTATAATATCAGGGGGAGGGGAGGAGATAGCATTTGAGGAGTGTTAGTGATGGAGGATAATCATATCTAGACACCTGATTCAAAAGCACACCTCGTTATTTATTTATTTATTTTTACTTTTTTTAATTAATGTGTTACATGTATACATATCTTGCCATTAACCCCCCACACACACACTACCATGCATACCCTAACCCTCTCCCCAACAGTGTCTTGTGCCCATTGGTTATGCTTCTAGGCATGCATACAAGTCCTCTTATATCTACCCCACCTCTCCCTCACCTTCCCGCTGTAGTTCGACAGTCTGCTTGATGCTTTACTGCCTCTGTATCTATCTTTTTGTTCATCCGTTGATCATGTTCTTTATTATCCACCAATGAGTGAGATCATGTGGTGTTTTTCTTTCATTGATTGGCTTGTTTCACTTAGCGTCATGCTCTCTCCAGTTCCATCCAGGTTGCTGAAAATAGTAAGAGTTCCTTCACCCGTCGTTATTTAAAGTTGGAAACTGTGCCGAGGTCAGGCAGAGGGGCTGAGGGAGGCAGCAGAGGCTGTGAGTCCATCTCAGACCCTCCACCAGCACTCACTGCACCTCATTCAACTGAGCTTCTTCCCACAGTGGCCGGCAGGATGTCCCACGAGTGACCGCATCTTCCTGCCGGGCCTCAGGGACGGCCCACGAGCTTTCCCATTCCTGGTCCTTTGCGGACCTGAACCTCGTCACTTGTGGGTTCTGACCCAATCCGTTTGTGTTTCAATATCCGTTTCCTCACCCACAAATGGCCCTACCAGCTCTGGCACCGTCATGCGTGTTTGGAAACCCTCAGCCAGTCCCTGTGGCGGGGTGCAGGGAGCAGCAGGTGGAGGCCTTTGAGAGGTAACCTGTGTGTTGCCATGGGGAGAAGAGGCTCCTCCCACTTTTCTTCAGCCACGTTTGAGAGCAAGGAATGCCTTCTTTGCTGAGCCAAACACCCCTCTTTGCTTGAACTCTTTCTGAGACCGAGGCCTTGGGGCTTCGCCAAATGTTGCTTCCCATCCCCATTCTCATGTTGATCCCATGAGAAGTCCTCCATTGTTTGGAATTACCCTCTGAAGAACTCTCTAAGCAGCTCAGAACCTCCATCTCTCTTACGTGACTGCCCTTCCTCTGACTGAAGAAAAGCCAACCTACGCGGCTTCTTTCTCCTCAGCCAAACGGCATCAGTCTCTCAGGAAATTCCACTAGAATGCATCGTCCAGCCCTTGATCATGAACTCAGTGGTGGACAAGTCAACAATCATACTAACCCTAAAAGCAGCGGTTCTCAACCTGTGGGTCGCGACCCCTTTGGGAGTCGAACAACACTTTCACAGGGGTCGCCTAAGATCATTGGAAAACACAGATACGATTCATAACAGCTGCAAAATGACAGTGATGAAGTAGCAACAAAATAATTTTATGGTTGGGGGTCACCACCACATGAGGAACTGTCTTAAAGGGTTGCGGCCTTAGGAAGGTTGAGAACCGCTGCCCTAAAGGTTACTGCCTCCTTGCTGCTGTTCTACGTGCTTTTAGTTTAATTATCTGATTTAATACATAAGCCATTCTAGGCAGGAGGTGCAATTATCATTCCCAGTGTAGAGACGAGAACAATAGAAAGCAGTAATAGGCCCAAGATACATAAGTAGTAAATTGTGGAGCCAGCCAGAACCGGTTTAGCTCAATGGATAGAGCATCAGCCCATGGACTGAAAGGTCCCGGGTTTGATTCCAGTCAAGGGCACGTACCTTGGTTGCGGGTGCATCCCCAGTAGGGGGTGTGCAGGAGGCAGCTGATCTATGTCTCTCTCTCTTTCATCGATGTTTCTAACTCTCTATCCCTCTCCCTTCCTCTCTGTGAAAAAAAAAAATCAATAAAATATATTTTTTTAAAAATTGTGAAGCCAGACACTCAAACCGGTTAGTCTGACTCCAGAGGTCACGTCATTCTGCTCTGCCACCTCTCCATTGACAAACCCATGGCTAGTGAGTGAGGGTCCAGACCGAGACTCCGACCTCCGCTCCCATCCCCATGCTTTGTCCACCATGACCTATTACCCTGAGAGCGGATGGATTGTCCTTGGGAGAAAAGTAGGGGTCCCTTGGGGCGGGGGAACTAGGGCACAAAATTCCTAAATCCAGATTCCCAGGGGAAATGCGCATCTACTGGGTTTTACTTCTGATCACCGACCCCCCCTGGCACAGGCAGGCAGGCAGCCTTGAGGCAGAGCAGACACTCAGACTCTCCCCCATTCCCACACCTTGGGCGCCCCCGGGGACAAAGCTCAGGGAAGCCTTCAGTTTGAACCCGGAAGAAGCCGATCGCCTCCAGCCCCAGGGCCTTGCCACCTGAGGCTGTGGAGCGGGTGCGAAAGTCCTGGTTTGAAAGCTCCCTTTGTGTGAGGTCTTCCTTCTTCCTTCCCCAAGGAACTGGGAGGAAGAGAGAGAGGTCCAGGCTTCCAAACTGAATCTGAGAGATTTTTATCAAGACGGCGAGCTTTCTGAAAGCGTGTAGGAGGTAAGCATCGCAGAGAGAGGAAGAGAGGAAGCCGGGGGGTGGGGAGACAGAGGTGACAATGGTCCATAGTGTATTTTCATGACAGCAGGCAGGGTGATCCACTGAAAAGGAAGGTCAGGCCGGGTCAGCGCCAAGGACCTCCCTCCTCCAGCACCGGAGGAGGCTTATTCCATACCCACACTTGGTAGTTCTCATTCAGGCTCAGCTCCAGCCGCGTTATCAAGAGGCCTTCAGACTTCATTCACAAGCTCCCGTGCCCTTGTCCTGTTTACTGCTTCGCATATTTCACCAGCGGTTTGCTTGTCGGCGTTAAGTCTCTTCTCCTTCCAACCGCATGTGTGTAATGGAATGAATAATACGATGGGAGAGATCTCAGGCTGAATTAAATATGTTCCCCTGCTATCATCCACCCCCTAAAATTGAGACTGATATGTGCTGATGTGTGAATGAATGGGTGGGGAAAAAAAAAATCAATGAACCAAACTGAAGCAGAGAAAGCAGACAGGTAAAGATAATAACAGAAACAAACCAGCCAAAAGGATGATCCCAAGAGTAAAGAGACTTAAGTTATGAAATCCGTAACGCAAATATAGTGAGGAAGATTGGGGGAAATGAGAAAAAAAATGGTGATTTGTGATTTAAAAAAATAGGAGCGTTCATTCTGTCTGCAAACCAACGGTGGGCCTTATTTTATTAGCTCTTTATCTCTGTCCCCCTCCCCCCCCACACACACGCCATTCATAATGGCGTCTATATATTGAACCAGACATATGATCTGAATTAGCTGCGACCTTCACAATGACCCTGAAAACAATTATCCCCGCTTTGCAGCTGAGGAAAGTGAGGGCTAAGAGTTAAGCCATTTATTCACAAGAGCCAGCAGTTGAAAACAACTCAAATGGATGGACAGATGGACAAAATGTGGTACAGTGGTACCTCGAGAGACGAGTTTAATTTGTTCCGTAACCTTGAGGCGTGGGAAACTATGAGACGCTCGAATCGAGGTAAACTGGTAGGTCGTGTGCAGCCGGCCGATCCTCTCGATTACTTCTATCTCAAATGTTGCTCGTATTTCAAAGCAAAAATCGCTTGCTCGACAGCTCGCATCTCAAAAATCTTGTATGTTAGGGCACTCGTATCTCGAAGTACCACTGTATAGTTATATCATCAATATAGACTTCAAGTCAAAAACTGTGACTCGAGGCAAAATTCAACATTACATAGTGATAAAAATATCAATTCACCAAGAAGATAAAAAAAAATTATTAATACATATGCAGCCAACAATAGAGTACCTCTTACATATATAACACAAACATTAACTAATCTGAAAGGAGACGTAGATAATAATACAACAATATTAAAATAGATCAATAACCCACTTTCAATAATGGAGAGAACAACCAGACAGAAGATCAATAGGGAAACGCAGGACTAGAAAACCCTATAGGCAAACTAGACCTCACAGACATACACAGAACCATCCATTCTTTTCAAGCACACACACAACATTTCTCAGTAAAGAGCACATGTTAGGCTGAAAAACTAGTCTTAATCATTTTAAGAAGATTGACATCATACCAAGTATCTTTCCAAATGCAATGAAATGAAACTAGAAATCAAGAGCTGAAGGATAACTGGAAAAGTCCCAAGTATGTGGAAATTTAAAGAGACATTCCTCAACAACCACTGGGTCAAAAAAAGATATCAAAAGAGAAATCAGAAAATTACTGATGACAAATAAAAATAAAAGCATACGAAGTATGGAATGCAGCAAAAGCAGTACTAGGAGGGAAATGGATAGTGATGAATACCTACATTAAAAAAGGTGTAGCCCTGGCCTGTGTGGCTCAATTGCTTGAGCACTGGCCCATGGACCAGAAGGTCACCGGTTTGATTCTCAGTCAGGGCATATGCCCTGATTGTGGGCTTGATCCCCAGTAGGAGGTGTGAAGGAGGCAGCTAATCGATGTTTCTCTCTCATATCGACTCGAAAATCAATTATAAAAAACATATTTAAAAAAAAAACCTAGTCTTAAAGGTTCAAGGAACTAGATAAAGAAAAGAAAAAAACTAAGTCCAAAATTAGCAGAAGAAAAAACTAGATTATAGCAGAAATAAATGAAATAGAAAAATAAAGATAGTTTTTTCAAGATAAATGAAATTGACATTCTTTAGTTAGATTAAGAAAAAGGATAGAAGACTCAAATAACTAACCCAAGAAATGAAAGAGGACATATTATGTCTAATACCTCGGAAATAAAAATCGTCATGAGACTGTTATGAACAATCATATGCCGACAAAAGGAATAACAGAAGAAATGGAGAGATCCCTAGAAAAACAATCTATACAGACTGAGTCATAAAAGATAAAATAAAAAATCTGAACAAACCAACAATGAATAAGAAAATTACAAGACCGGTTTGGCTCAGTGGATAGAGCGTCGGTCTGCGGACTGAAAGGTCCCAGGTTCGATTCTGGTCAAGGGCATGGACCTTGCTTGCGGGCACATCTCCAGTAGGGAATGTGCAGAAGGCAGCTGACCGATGTCTCTCTCTCTCATCAATGTTTCTAACTTTCTATCCCTCTCTCTTCCTTTCTGTAAAAAAATCAATAAATATATATATATATATAAAAAGAAAATTAGGTCAAGAATTTAAAATATAACAACCAAGAAACCTCTAGAATCGTATGGCTTCGCCAGTGAATTCTACCCAGGATTTGAAGAATGAATACCAATCCTCCTTAAACTCTTTCGAAAATCGAAGAGGAGAAAACCCATCCAAATCCATTTGATAAGGCCGACATTATCCCGATGCCAAAGCCAGACGAAGACATCAGAAACTCAAGTGCAATGTCCCTCCCTGCCCAGCAACTGTGCAAAAATCCTCAATGAAATCCTGTCAAACCCAATTCGACAGCAAAAGAAATTCACAGTGAAAGGACCACACCCTGTGGCCAAGTGGGGCTTACTAGAATCTGAGGGATGCAAGGATGGTTGAACATATGCAAATCAACTGTTGTCTCTTTCTAGAAACAGAGACATCAGGGCCCACCCGACACCTCCTGAATTAGAAGCTTTGCACGTGACAGTTGGACTGGGTACCTTTGAAACAGCCTCAGGTGCTGGTGGTGCGCAGCCGCTGGTACTGATGGAAGGCCTGGAGAGCATACAGGAAGCTGAGGAGCGTCAATCATTCCTTCACCAAGTTTTCCAGGTGAGAAAAGGAGGGAGTTTGATGGGAAAGCCGCCACAGGGTTTGCGGGTGAAGGGAGGGGTGAGTCTCTTGCAGGCCGAGATGAAGGAGCCGGGGACACAGAGCTGAAGGATGATGCCCGGGGAAACGGGAAGGGAACAGAGCAACTTGGGGTGTCAGGACTTTCTGTTCGTTGTCAGGCGTCTTAGCTAGACTACCACCGATATTATCCCCTTTCCCGGTGATAAAAAAACAAATCACCGTGATTATTATTTTGAAGCAGCTGTGACCGCACCCAATTATCCATGAGACAGTGAAGCTCCTGGAAGCCAAGTGAATAAGAGGAAGGACCAATGCCACGCCAAGCCCGAGCTCTTTCCTCTGCATCCAGCCGGGGACCGAGGTCTTGGAGGCAGCGGAGGGGGAGGGATGGGGCCGGGAATGGCTGGGGAGGAAGGAGGAGCACATCCACTGAGACCAAGCTGCTGGTGTCTGGCTGATGGGATTGATCCTGCGTTTGATTGTTCATCACTCAGAGGGGCACCAAGAAGAGGGGTTTTTTTTTGTTTGTTTTTAAATATATTTTATTGGTTTTTTACAGAGAGGAAGGGAGAGAGATAGAAAGTCAGAAACTTCAATGAGAGAAAGACACCGAGCAGCCGCCTCCTGCCCGCCCCACAGTGGAGATGTGCCCGCAAGCAAGGCACATGTTCCTGACCAGAATCGAACCTGGGACCCCTCAGTCCACAAGCCGATGCTCTATCCAAACCGGTCTCGGCCCAAGAAGAGGCTTTAACCGATGGCTCTGGAGGTTGCTGCGGGTAAGAGGGTAGACACCTCCCAAGAAGGACTCCTGGGGGTTAATTGGGTTCCCAGCCCAGTTAGCTGCGGGCAACTCGACTCCTCCATCCATGCTCCTGGCTTCCAAGGGGTGAGAGAGTGGTTGTGGGGTGACTGGCTG
Source organism: Lasiurus borealis (assembly GCA_004026805.1). NCBI lineage: Eukaryota > Metazoa > Chordata > Mammalia > Chiroptera > Vespertilionidae > Lasiurus > Lasiurus borealis. The sequence goes on along the minus strand of PVJN01013351.1, from coordinate 19,713 downwards.
ACCCCCACAAGTTAGAGACAGGCCAGACGCCCACACAGGTCCGGGGCTGTGCACGGGCAGAGAAGGAGGTAGTGACCACGTTCTGTGGGCCAGAGACAGGAGGCTGAGGCTCATCAGCAGGCTGCCTTCGTCGCCTCTTAAAGCTGCGGGGTCCCCATGCAGGAGGGTGAGTGCTGGCCGCTTAGGGCCAGGCCCAGTGTCCTATGTGCTGCACCACAAAGCCAAGGCCAGCCCTTCCCTCCCAGCAAGGTGGGGGTCAGCCAGTCACCCCACAACCACCCTCTCACACCCTGGAAGCCAGGAGCACGGATGGAGGAGTCGAGTTGCCTGCAGCTAACTGGGCTGGGAACCCAATTAACCACCAGGAGTCCTTCTTTTTTTTTAAAAAAAAAATATTTTATTGATTTTTCACAGAGAGGAAGGGAGGGACAGAGGGCTAGAAACATCGATGAGAGAGAGACATCGATCGGCTGCCTCCTGCACGCCCCACACCGGAGATGTGCCCGCCACCAAGGTCCATCCCCTTGACCAGAATCGAACCTGGGACCCTTCAGTCTGCAGGCCATGCTCTATCCACAGGAGTCCTTCTTGGGAGGTGTCTGCCTCTCACCCACAGCAACCTCCAGAGCCATCGGTTAAAACCTCTTCTTGGTGCCCCTCTGAGGGATGAACAATAAAGTGCAGTATCCATCCCATCAGCCAGACACCAGCCACTTCCTCATCCAGGGATCATGGATCCCAGCAGCTACTACTACTAGTTTCCGTGTTTTTTTTGTGTGTGTCTGTGGGTTCTTTTTTTTCTCTCCCCAAGAAAAAGCTGGTGGTGGTGCACATACAGAAAAAAAAGAACCTGCATGCACCCCCTTAGAGAAGATCAATCCTGTTTCTGCAGAAACAACAGAATCTCGGGGGTACTCAGACACCACCAATGCCTCGGTGGCGGAGGGGAAAGCACACGGCCCCCCCTGGAAGTGTGGGTCTCGGGGTACCAAAAAAAGAAACACCCCAAACTTGCTGGGGCCCCCGACTGTCTATTTTCTTCCGCCCCTTTCCCTCTGAGCAGCGGTTCTCAGCCTTCCTAAGGCCGAGACCCTTTAAGACAGCTCCTCCTGTGGTGGTGACCCCCAACCCTAAAATTATTTTTTGTTGCCACTTCATCACTGTCACTTTGCAACTGTAATTTTGAATCGTATCTGTGTTTCCCAATGGTCTTAGGCGACCCCCAACCATAAAATTATTTTCTGTTGCTACTTTATCACCGTCATTTTGCAACTGTGATGAATCATATTTGTGTTTTCCAATGGTCTTAGGCGACCCCCCCCCCAAAGGGGTCGCGACCCACAGGTTGAGAACCGCTGCCTCTGAGCCTCCTTCCTTCTGGCCCAAGGGGAGCTCCCCCTGCCCAGGAGCCCCCCTCGAATGCGGTCAGGCTCCTGCTCCAAAGTAACTCAGAAACCAGGGGAGCCGGGTGGCTCGGAAACACCCCGAACCTGGGCCTCGGGGAGAAGTGTCACCCCCCTGGCGGAGGTCCCTGCACTGAGGGAGCCACCGTGTCTGTCTGTCTGTCCAGAGAGGGGTCCCCCGGGTCCGTGCCGGGCAGGTGGCCCCGATCCCGCGGCGCCCGGCTGCGGGGGGGACCTGACTCCCTCGTCCTCTGTCTCTGTCTCTCTCCCCCGCGTCCCGGTGGCCCTCCGGGCGGCCCGGGAGCCGCAGGCGGGGCTCGGGCCCGGGCGGGAGCCGCGCGGAGCAGCCCCGGCCCCGCCCCGGAGGCGGAGCGGCCGCCGGAGCCGGCGAGCTCGCGGCTCAGCCCGCGCCGCGCACAGGCGCCGCCAGTCCCCGCGCCCGCTCCCGCAGGCGTCCGCAGCGGGGCTCCCGGCCCCCACACCCCAAACCCGCACCGCCCGGGGTCCCCCTCGCCCGCTCCCCTCTTTTCTGGATTTACCGGCTGCGGAGACACAGCCGCGCCGGCGGAGGAGCCCGGCGGCTGCAGGAGGCGCGGCGGCGGCGGCGGCGGACTTCGCTCCGGCAGAAGTGAGTGGCTCCGCGGGGCCGCGGCCGCGGGTTCGAGGCTGAGCCCGGCCGGCGGGGGGCGCGGGGGGCGCGGGGGGCGCGGGCGGCGGGCGCGGCCGGAGGAGGAGGAGGGGCGGGAGAGCGGGGGTCGTGGGGGTTCGCGGGGGGTCGTTGGATGTTTGGGGGTGCAGGCTCTGGCGCCGCGCCGGCCGGGCTGGGGCCGCCGTCTGTAAGGGAGCGGATACGGACCCCCCGGCCGCCCCCCGGCTTTCGCTCCTGCGCGCATTCGCCCCTTTAAAACGCATCCGCCAACGCGCCCTGGAGACGGGGCTGGGCGTGATGTGGGTTATTGACGGCGAATTGGGGGGCGCGGGGGGTGTGCGGAGGCGGAGGGGCTCCGCCTGGGGGGGCCGTGGCCGCGGTGCGGGTGCGGTGCGGCGGGAAAGTTAGTTGTTCCCTGCGCGACCCGCACGCCGGCTGCCCCGAGGGCGGTGAGCAGAGGGGTCCCAGCGCCGGGGAGCGGAGCCGGGAGCCGGGAGCCAGCGGGCCGCGGGGCAGGGCAGCGGAGCTCCGGCCCGTCCCCCGCAGAGGAGAGCCGCTGGCGACGCGGCCGGGCGCCCCGGGGGCAGCCTCCCCGCGGTTTGGGGGTCTCTGTGCCGCCGAGCAGGCGGGGAGTGTGGGCAGCGGCTGAGGGTCCCTGCGGCTCATCCATCCCCGGGCGGCCGGTCCCCCGTCTGCTCTGCTCGCTCGCCCTGTCCGGCTCCTGCCTTCAGCCCGCTGCACCCTTCTCCTCCCTTCTCTCCTCTTCCCTCTTCTCTTCTCTCTTCTCTCTTCCCTTCTCTCTTCTCTTCTCTTTCCTTCTCTTCCCTTCTCTCTTCTCTTCTCTTTCCTTCTCTTCCCGTCTCTCTTCTCTCTTCCCTTCTCTTCTCTCTTCCCTTCTCTTTCCTTCTCTTCTCTTCTCTCTTCCCTTCTCTTCTCTCTTCCCTTCTCTTCCCTTCTCTCTTCTCTTCTTCCCTTCTCTTTCCTTCTCTTCCCTTCTCTCTTTTCTTCTTCTCTGTTCTCTCTTCCCTTCTCTTATCTCTTCTCTCTTCCTTTCTCCTATCTCTTCTCTTCTCTCTTTTCCTTCTCTTCCCTTCTCTCTTCTCTTCTTCTCTCTTCCCTTCTTTTATCTCTTCTCTTCTCTCTTCTCTCTTCCTCTCTCTTATCTCTTCTCTCTTTTCCTTTTCTTATCTCTTTTCTTCTCCCTTCTCTTCTTCTCTTCTCCTTCTCTCTTCCCTCTTCTCTCTTCTCTTTTCTTCTCCTCTTCTAATTCTCCTTTCTTCTCTCTTCTCTTCTCTCTTTCTTTGCAATATTCGGGAAATTAGTTATTCCATAGAAGATATACTGTATATCGCATTACACATTGTCTGTGTGCGTGTGTGTGCATGTGTGTGTGTGTGTGTAGGTAAAAGGTCTGCATAGCGCAAGGAAGAAGCGGGTGAGCATTCCCATGTTGTGGTCCTTTGACACTGGCAGCCTCTGCGGGCTGCGGGGCTGGCTCGCTCTGGAACCACCTGCCGGCTCTGGAGCCAGCCGGCTGCTCAGGCGAATGCCCTCCTCTCGTGCTGCTCGGGACCCTGTTTCCCGGGGCTTCCCCGGTCTGCCTCCCGGGGACCCCGCCTCAGGAACCCTTCCCGTGGCTTTCCTGAGGTGGGCGCCCACCCTCGGAGTTTCCGGTCCCGCAGACAGCGCTGATGTCAGCCGGGGGCTCGGCGAGGCTTTGAAATGAGGTGACACTGGTTCCCCGGGGAACAGTGAGACCGGGATTGGGTGTTCTTTTGGACGCTGCACTTGGCTTTTAAGGGACTAGAGGCTCCCTCGCCAGTGCCAGCCAGGTTTGCAGAGGACACCCGAGCTTGGCAGCCCAGCAGACGGGGCATCCGATCTTGGCTCCCACGCTGCGGTAAGTCCGTCTCCTGCGCCTCACCTTTCCTGCCTGCGAAATGGGGAACAGCCCTGCCCTTCTCGCCCTGGCGCCGGGAGAACGGAAGCACTAGTGTCTCTGTAAAGCCTGGTCTCCAGTCAGCGAGAATCTTACGGATGTAAGGTTGTAAGGAAGCGCGGAACAGCTGCATGCTTTTGTGAGCGCGCTCTCTCCCGGAGGAGGGCTTATGTCCACGGGAGGAGGAGTAAAATCAATCCTGGCCTAAATATGCCCGAGCATGAGCGGTGGGCTCCGAAGGGAGTCAGTCGGTCTGCCGCCTCGCCTTCAGCCAAGCAGAGCACCCTGGGTTGCCAGCAGGAAAAATCACGGCCCGGCTGGCGTGAGTTCTTAGTGGGTTTGCTCCGTTCTCTTCTGGCCCAGAAGCTTGAGTTCACAGCAGCCAGGTCTTAGCCAGGCGGGGAGACGGGAGAGGTGTCCTGGCCGCGTTCATCTCCAGAAACACCAGAAACTGTCTTTGTAGGGAGAAAGGTTTCCACTCGCATCTTTCAGAGCGTGGCATAGATTTAGGCAATTCAGCCCCCCCCCCCCCCGCTTTCCCCCATCTCTCTCTCTCTTTCTCCCTCTCCACCTCCTTCCCCCTCATCCTGGCCCCTCGTTTGCAAAAAGTTGGATGACTGACAGGGAAATATGGGAAAAAAATATCACAGTCCTAAAAGGAAGTGAGGCAGCCTCGACCATGTACCCATTCCAGAGACTGGTCGGTATGTTCTGGCAGGGCACTCTTGTATGCAAATATGGCATTATTGATACCCACTCTCATCGATAGCGCTGTACTACGCACGTTCCCACATACCCTCGATGGTTTTTTTTTATGTCAACATTGCAGGGTGTAAAGGATCATTTAAAGCTCCACCGATAAAGAAACAGAGGCTTATAAACACTGGCATGTCTTTCTAGCCCTCCGTTTGCAGAGCTGGGATCCAGTTTGTGGGATGGCGACCCTCCCTCCCTCCTCTTCCTGGTGCTGCCCAGCTCCTTTAGAGCAGAGAGCTGCCTCATGCGAATGAGAGCCCAGTTCTTCTTCTGAAGAGCAGGAATAACCACATCTCCTGGTGGGTTTAATTGGCGGGAACGTACACTTTGCATGGGATGCATACGTACCGGCGGCCACAATAAAGCCACCTGTGGAGAATACCTTTCCGACCCTTCGCACCCTGCAGGGAGGCTCCGGAGACTCAGTCCATGGCTCCGGGCCGTTGACTTCCTGGCCAATCCTTTTAAGGCAAAAGGAGCTGTGGAATTTCCTTTTTTTCTTTTTTTTTTCTATCTTCAGAATAGGAGCACCATTTACATGTACCTCCCTGGGTGAAGCTTTCATTCATTCATTCAACAGATACTGGCTGAGTTCTGAAAACTACAGACCAGGTGCTGGCTCTTTAAGGCTTCTGTGCTAGAGTGAGTGGCAGGGAGTAAAAGTATAAGGAAGGTAACCTCAGCTACTGATAAATGCTCTCAAGGAAGGAAGAGAGACAGGGGACTAGAGCTCTAGTCCATCCCCAGGCTCCGAGGCAACTTTGTTAAGGAAGGCAGCTGCAGAAAATTTCCCCAAGAACCTGATGTTCCCTCTTGAACTTAAACTTGCCTGATAAGAGAGGCCCAGGCCATGGAGCTCTGGGGAAAGGGCTGCCTTCGCATAAGAAACCTCCAGGGAAAGTTCCAGAAGTGTCAGACACGGAGCGCTAGAGCAGCGGTTCTCAACCTGTGGGTCGCAAACAGCTAGCAGGGTCGCCTAAGACCATCAGAAAACACAGATATTTACATTAAGATTCATAACAGTAGCAAATGACAGTGATGAAGTAGCGACAAAAATAATCTTATGGTTGGGGATCACCACCACATAAAGAACTGTATGAAAGGGTTGCGGCATTAGGAAGGTTGAGAACCACTGCACTAGAGCCTCAAATACAATAAAATGGGACTTTAGAGATCAAGTGGAGTTTTATAGGGGGGAAAATCGTTGTTTCAAAGCCTGTTATATTATCGTCAGCTGTGCCGTGTACTTAATACTAATCTTATTTAATCTTCTCAACCATCTGATTAGTTATTTTTGTCTTGATTTAATAGTTGGGGGGGGGGGGGAATAAGACTCAGAGAGGATAAGCAGTTACAAAGCTAGTATTTTAATCTCAGAGTCTGTTTGGCTCCAGAGCCCAAAACTTTTTGCTAACCGGGCGTATGGTCTTTGAGCTAATCTCTTCTAGGCGATCGTGAAACTATCAAAAGCATGTGAAGTAGCCAAATGTTAGCAGTGAGTTCTGGCTGATGTCCCAAGCTTGTCAGTGGCTGTTAATGTTAAAAAAAAAAAACAAAAAAAAAAACCTGCAAAGAATTTTTGTGAGTTTATTTGAGCCAAACTGTTGATCATTGCCAGCAAGCAGAACTGCAGCGTTTGGAGAGAGCGCTCTGCAGAATGGAGGTTTTTGTTTTTTTTTACCTGGTTTCATACATTATATTCAAAAGAGAAGGTATAAGTGGGTTATGTGAACTGTTCGTCATAGATTCGGGGAGGGGGGGCAGGCGAAAACAGTGGCGGGGGGAACCTCTGGGATTGGATAGAGAGTAAAATGATAGCCCAAGCCAGTTTGGCTCAGTGGATAGAGCATCGGCCTGTGGACTGAAGGGTCCCCAAGTTCCATTCCGGTCAAGGGCACATGCCCAGGTTGCGGGCTCAATCTCCAGTAGGGAACTTGCAGGAGGCAGCCAACCAATGATTCTCTCTCATCATTGACGTTTCTCTCTCTCTCTCTCCCTCTCCCTTCCTCTCTGAAATCAATGAAAATATATATAAAAAAAGGAAAATAATAGACACATACTTCTTTGAGTTAGATGGGTGCAGGATCGTTAACAGTCAACAATGAACTCAGGAACAAGGAGGGGGTTTGTGGTCTCCGCAGAGCGGTGTCTGTGTTTGGAGAGGTCCAGACAAGGAAATTGACGTTGACATTCCAACGACATGTTATCATAGATGCAAAGGACAACAGGCTCAGTCAAGGTGAAGGCTGACGTCTGTCAGGGAAGATACCAGCCGAGGACGTGACTACTCAGCATCACTGCCCTCAGTTCAAGTTCTCCTGTCAGACCAGCCTTCGCGTTCCTGTGGGTCTCTGTGTTTGCAGGACCGCCTCGAAGGCCTCCTCTGAGTTAGTACCTTAGCACGTGGCCTCTTTCCGTCCTCCTGGGTCTCAGTTTGTACTGCGCCGTGTGCTGCGCTAGCCACGTGTGGCTATTGGTGCTTGAAATGTGCCTGTCCGGATTGAGCTGTGCTGAAGGAACAAAATACACCCTCAATTTTAAATAAAAGTCTCAATTTTTATATGAATTATATGTTAGAATGATCATATCTTTTTTAAACAAATATATTTTAATGATTTTTTTTACAGAGAGGAAGGGACAGGGATAGAGAGATAGAAACATTGATGAGAGAGAAACATCCATCAGCTGCCTCCTGTACACCCCCTACTGAGGATGTGCCTGCAACCAAGGTACAGAATCGAACCTGGGACCTTTCCGTCCACAGGCCGACACGCTCTATCCACTGAGCCAAACCGGTTCCGGCAGAATGATCCTATCTTAAATGTGTTAGTGTAGATGAAACAGATGAAAACGAATGTCATTTCATTTTTCACGTGGCTGGTAGAACATTTTCAACCTCACTCGTGGCTCCCAGTACATTTCCATGGAACGGCCCTGGCAGAGAAGAATCACTTGACAGAGAGAGAGGATCCGTTTTTCTTCCTTCTTCCTGCCATGGCTGATCCTCTGTTCTCGACTCAGACTCCAGCTCAAGTCTGTGTCCAAGTTCGGTTTCTCGGGGAAGCAGGAGACAAGAGGAAAGCGGGTCCCTCTACGCGTACCCCGCCTCCCTCTGCTGCTGGGGCAGGCGGTGATCTGCCACGTTTCCATGGGATTTGATGGAACAGACCCAGGAGTTCCATTCGTCATCACCCGACCTCTGACCCGGGCAAATCTCAAGACCCTAGGACCAGAGGGTCATCTTGAATCCGGGTTTCCAGCTTTAACTTTAAATCACTTCCCAGGACAATGTCTCTGTTGCACGTAGCGTTTGGTCAAGTCAGACTGGGAGTCAGCCAGGGCTTCTCATTGGAGTCAGTCACCTCGCTGTGGTGACACCTGTGTCTTCCTGTCTGTTCTCTTGCTTGAAACCATCTGAACAAGATGCAGGGCCGGTTTGCAAGTGGCAAGGCTGCTCCAAGGACGTCTCAGAAGGCCGTTTGGAGTTCGTTTACCCACTGGCTGAAGTGGCCCTGGCGTAGGGCAGGGAGGTAAAGATCGGATTGGCTCCTGCAGTTTTATGTCTCCCAAAGGGGACAGAGGTCAGAGTCTGGGACTGTTAGAGGGAGCCCTGGCCTTGGGGTATCAGAGGCCTGGATTCTACTGTAGTCTACCGGTGTGTGTGTGTGTGTGTGTGTGTGTGTGTGTGTGTGTCCCGCCTCCACTCCCCCAGCCCTTCGGGGAATTTGGAATTGATGCGCTATCGGTCCATCAAGGGCTAAGGGGGAAATGTGCGATGAAATGGTAGCTGGTGGCTGTCCCTGGCAACCTAGGACTGAGGGCTTTTGGAGACACTCGCCTGCGAGAGGAGTTTCCTCCGTGGCCGGGCCAGCGCGCTGGATCTCTGGGAAACCTACCAGTCGCGCCTGCTCATGGCCACTTGAAGTCTACGTCTGCAGGGGAATGGCAGTGAGAAGCCGACAGGAATGAATTTCCTGGAATCTACCTCCGCAGTCACACGTCCTTGTTCAGCATCTTCTAGGCCGAGAACTCAGACTCCACGGGGAACAGAAATGACTGCGAAAGCCAGGTCCGTGGTCTAGAGAAGGGGGAGGTGGGCATACATATAAGCCATCAGGAGCAGTGGAGGGTGACGGCCAATGTGACGTGGATGCTACAGGGAGAGTCTGGAGGTTCCAGAGGGCGGTGGGCCCTGAGCCCCGGAGTACAATGAGGAGACCAGGCGGGAGATGGCCATGGAGGAGTGTGAGGTTCAGCCATGGAGGGGGGTAGGCGAAGCCAAAGACAAGTGCAGACAGGGAGACGGGAAGAGAGGGCTCTCCAGGTGCGGGGAAATGCATGGCGGAGGAGGAGGGACTGTGTGTGGGGTGTTCGGTGACGTGGAGAACCTCGGGAATCCCAGGGAAGCTTTGAAAAATGACGGAGGCCCCCACTCTCTCTCCCATTGAGTTCCTTTAGGAATGGGGCGTGGGTCTCAGTGTTACTGTTTACCGTATTTCCCGGCGTATAAGACGACCCCCAACTTTTCCACTTACAATATAGAGTTTGGGATATACTTGCCCTATAAGACCACACCCAGAGTATAAGATGACCCCCGAATTTTGAGAAGATTTTCCTGGGTTAAAAAGTCGTCTTATACGCCGGAAAATACGGTAATTCCCCAGAGTAACCTCATGTGAAGCCAAAATTGAGAGTCATTGGACAAAAGCCTACTAGGTCTCTAGATCCTAATCCTGGGAAATAAAATGGAAAGGGTGATATTTATTTATTTAATTTTAATTTAATTTAATTTTATTTATTTTATTTTTAAAAAGGGTGATTTTTAAAGAGAAGTCAATGGCCCATCAAGATGGGCAGCCTTTGCTTTGTGGGAATTTTATGTGCACATATTTCCATGTAGTCTTTTTAATTCACCGATCGTATTTGTGTCTTATATTTCTATGTAGTCTTTTGAATTCACCGATCATATTTGTGGCTTATATTTCTATGTAGTCTTTTGAATTCACCGATCATATTTGTGGCTTATATTTCTATGTAGTCTTTTGAATTCACCAACATATTTGTGGCTTATATTTCTATGTAGTCTTTTTAATTCACCGATCGTATTTGTGTCTTATATTTCTATGTAGTTTTTTTAATTCACTGATCATATTTGTGGCTTATATTTCTATGTAGTCTTTTGAATTCACCGATCATATTTGTGGCTTATATTTCTATATAGTCTTTTTAATTCACCGATCATATTTGTGGCTTATATTTCTATGTAGTCTTTTTAATTCACCGATAGTATTGGTGGCTTATATTTCTATGTAGTCTTTTTAATTCACCGATAGTATTGGTGGCTTATATTTCCATGTAGTCTTTTTAATTCACCGATAATACTTGTGGCTCTTCCCTCGACTTGGGTGTCGTAAATGAAAGGGGTAACTAACCAGCTGCCCGTTCCCATATGCCGTGTGCTTTCGGGGTGCCCTGGCATGAACCTGAGCTGGGTATGGAGCAACACAGTCCCTCCCAGCTGCTGCAGGGACCAGGCTCTGTGCAATCTTGCACAGCGCCTCATTATCATGCCCATGAGTGCCAACAATAGCTATCTTATTACCACCTGTAATCTCCCCGCTCTTTCCCCACTTTACAAATTAAGAAATGCAGTTTAATTGCTCGCCTTGGGCCTTGAGCTAGCTGGCACCAGAGACAGGAGCGTAGAATTCTCAGCCACCGAATTCCCCGGATCTGCCTTGGCTCCCAGAGAAAGTGTGCCCCGTCTCCTGTGACAGAAGCCTCTGTGCCTGGCGGTGTCGTTCCGTCAGTGAATGAATGAGTGTCATGGCCCCGTGGGTAAAAGATGACGACGAGTCTGGCTGAGCTGCCAACCCTTTCTTTGTCTCAGAATCTATTACAGCGGTACCTCGAGATACGAGTTTAATTCGTTCCGTCACCTTGAGGCGTGGGAAACTAGGAGTCGCTCGAGTCGCGGTAAACTGGTGGGTCCTGTGCAGCCGGCCGATCCGCGCGATGACTCCTATCTCAAATGTTGCTCGTATTTCAAAGCAAAAATGGCTCGCTCGACGGCTCGTATCTGAAAAATATCGTATGTTAGGGCACTCGTATCTCGAGGTACCACTGTACTGATTGAAGAACGATTCCCAGTATCTTTAGCGATACCACAAAAGCAAGCCTCCACACACCGGTTGCAGGCGGGAATCATCTCCGGAGCTTTAAACATGCAGCTGCCCAGGCCCCATCCACAGAGCCCTTGCATCAAGATACTAAAACGGCCAAAACCCCAGTTTAGCTCAGTGGATAGAGCGTCAGCCTATGTACTGAAAAGTCCCAGGTTCGATTCCGGTCAAGGGCACGTACCTTGGTTGCGGGCACATCCCCAATAGGAGGTGTGCAGGAGGCAGCCGATAGATGTTTCTCTCTCATCAGTGTTTCTAGCTCTCTATCCCTCTCTCTTCCTCTCTGTAAAAAATCAATTAAAAAAAAAAAGATACTAAGAAGGAGTCCTGGGCGTCGCAGTAATTTCCAGGGCTTCGGGGAGCTGCAGAGCCCGTGGTAAGAGCAGATCTTCCTGCTCAGCCAAGACCCAACTCTTCTTTACGTGTTTCCGCTTCTTGTTTGAGGTGTCAGGGACCCCAGAGACCCACCCATACCCTATTTTGGCTGGGAAGCAACGCCATCCTGCGCCCCTTTAGAAAGCAGCATCTCTAACACAATGTTAAGCTTTCCACCTCTCTCTAACGAACGCCGTGCTCCGAGCGGCCCGGCCGAGCCTCGTGACTAAACCACGTGCGTGCCGTTGGGGATCAGGGTGCCAGAGACGGGATAATTATGAGGCTGAGAGATAAAGATCAGGCTTCCCGCCACGGCGCAGGGCATTTGCCAGTTGCTATGCTGATCTCTAGTTCACCAACACTCGCTTTCCCATCTCAAACGTTTTAAAGCCAGTTAACTTCGTGCCCGTTCACACCCTCGTTAAGAATACGATTCAAGCGGCACCCTCCAGGGACCGTCACTGGGTAGACTTGACAAGGGGCATTGGCCCTGGACTAACTCGGTTGTATAAAACCCTCTCTCCACCGAAGCCGGTGTGGCTCAGTGGATAGAGCGTCGGCCTGCGGACTGAAAGGTCTCATGTTCGATTCCGGTCAAGGGCATGTATCCTGGTTGCGGGCACATCCCCTGTGGGGGGCGTGCAGGAAGCGGCTGATCGATGTCTCTCTCTCATCGATGTTTCTAACTCTCTGTCCCTCTCCCTTCCTCTCTGTAAAAAATCATAAAATATATTAAAAAAAACAAACAAACTCTCTCTCCGTCCCAGGAAACGGGCCGGCTTGCAGAGACTTCCCGCATCAGACTGGGCTCAGGGGACTCGTGAATTGTGGTTTGGAAAGGGCCGATGACAGGTCACCCCCATGGAGAAGAACCTGAGATGGGGAAAGTCATTCCCGAATGGATCTGAGAATAATGGTCCCGGGTCCAGTGAGGTCGAAGCCTCCCATCCTTCTCAGAAAGCTGGGTCGCTGCCAAGAAGCAGCCACGTGTTTGTGCCGATTTGGGAGGGGGCTGGGGGAATGGGGTACCCCAGGAGTCCTAAGATGACGGGATTGGAAGAGGAGAAACTGTTAAGGGAGCTTGCAGGGAGGAGACAGACCAAGGTCTGCTGTGGGCCATACACGTGTGGGCAGTGGCGATTTTTATTCACTCTCCTCCTCCTCTTCCTCCTCCTCCTCCTCCTCCTCCTCTTCTTCGAATATATTTTATTGATTTTTTACAGAGAGGAAGGGAGAGGGACAGGGAGTTAGAAACAGCGATGAGAGAGAGACATCCATCAGCCGCCTCCTGCACGCCCCCCACAGGGGATGTGCCCGCAACCAGGATACGTGCCCTTGACCAGAATCAAACCTGGGACCTTTCAGTCCGCAGGCTGACGCTCTCTCCACTGAGCCACACCGGTTTCGGCGGAGTGAGGGTTTTAAGGAAATGTGTGTTAAGTCGGGGAGTTCTGTGTTTTTCACTGCATGTTAGAGACGGCTCGGGGTTCTAGAGGGAGAAGGGGGCGGGGGGAGGCTGGAGGCAGAGCTGGAAGGGGAGGCTGAGCAGGACGGCCTGCAGGAGGGGGAGCCTCGAGGGCAGGAGCGTGTTGGCATCGGAGCCAATGGGAAGGTAGAGCCATCCTGGCATCGGATGGAGAGGGCCCGTCAGAGCGAGAGCAGGGTCCAGGCCTGGCTGAGACACGCCTCCTGCCCCTTCCTGATGGCACCCAACCTGCCTGGCCGTGCCCCAAAATAGAGCCGCCTCCGTGTCCTTTGCAAGCATGATGGACTTTGACCTTAACTTGTTCAAACAGAAAGTCCAGGTTCCCGTCCCAGACAACAGAGCTGCTGCTGCTCCTCACCTCCAGCCCATCGAAATGTGACCCTGCCGAAACCGGAGACTGAAGGGTCCCAGGTTCGATTCCGGTCAAGGGCATATGCCTTGGTTGCAGACACATCCCCAGTGGGGGGATGCAGGAGGGGGCTGATGGATGTCTCTCTCTCATCGATGTTTCTAACTCTCTATCCCTCTCCCTTCCTCTCTGTAAAAAATCAATAAAATATATTAAAAAAAGAAAAAGAAATAAAGAGACCAAGAGAGAGAGCTTCTGTCATTTGCTCCAGATCCCACCGCTGGCAAGGAACAGAGCTGCTTTTACACCAGGAGCAGGCTTCCTCCCCCTCCCCCCTATACCCCCCATCCCCTCCCCACCGGCCACCTACTGGGAGTAATAGCCATGCGCTGAGCAGAAGCAAGTTCTGCACAAAGACATTCACTAAGGTTTCTTCAACGCCGCTAATGAATTTTCAGCAATTATGGGAAGGACAGGAATTGGCACGTAAGGTTTCACGTGTGACGTACGTCAGTTAAAGAGAAGGCATTTTTCTCTGCAGTTGCCGTCGGGCGATTTTTCACGGCAATTGGAATGACTTCGTTGGCAATGTTGAATTCCTCTAATCAAGAGCCTGTTCATTCCACTCTTTGATTTTCAATATAAATGCTATTTTTAAATGCCACACAGCGCACGCCAGATATTCCCTATTTGTAATTCAAAATGACAAAGGGAAAAAGGACTTTAGTGATGGTTCAAAATGACAAAGGGAAAAAGGACTTTAGTGATGGTTACATGAGGCTCTGGTCTTATGTAAGGCAGGAAGACAGCAGTGCACCTTCACTTAACTAGGAAACTTTGAAAGCCGTTTCGAGTCTTCGAATAGCCCCGAAGAGCTCAGAATCCTGCTAGTAGATTAATGTTAAAAAAAAAAATGTGTCTTCAAACCTTCATTGGACGGCTTTGACAAAATATTCAGCCGAAAGTGAGGGGTGTGGCTACCAAATGTGGGTGTGTCCTAAATCCAAGTCATTCAAAGATCAGCGTAATGTGCTGGCAGCCACATGATCATAAGGGTGACCCCATCACCCCATTGGGGCTTTGAACTGGCAGAGTTTTATTTTTCTTTTCTTTTTTTAACAAAAATATATTTTATTGATTTTTTTACAGAGAGGAAGGGAGAGGAAGAGGGAGTCAGAAACATCGAGAAGAGAGAGACATCTATCAGCTGTTTCCTGCACGCCCCGCACTGGGGATGTGCTCGTAATCAGGACACATGCCCTTGACCGGAATCGAACCTGACCCTTCAGTCCACAGGCCGACGCTCTATCCACTGAGCCAAACCGGTTTTGGCTTTATTTTTCTTTTAGCAAGTTTTCCTGGTTTTACTTTGCAGAGGACAGTCCTGAAATCATAACCCTCTTCAGATCTGTGACTTTTATATTTTTCTTTATTTTTGTATGTGGTCTAAAATTCAAGGTACCAAAGAGGACTCACTGAAAACATGCCTTTCTGGTGGGGAAGGCTGGGCAGGTGTGAAGAGATCAACCAAAGAACGTAGATACGTACTAGAGGCCCAGTGCGCAAAATTCGTGCCAGGGGCTCTGTCTTCCCAGCCCCGCCCCAGTTTCAACTGGAAGGCCGTCTGGACGGTTGTTCTGCTGTTTGGTCTAATTAGCATATTAGCTTTTTATTATATAGGATGTGCATAACCCATGTTCACAGACTATAGGATGGTGAAGGCATGGGGAGGGGAAAGGGGAAGGTAGAAAGGGTCAGTGGGGCCTGGGAGGCTTATGTACTAGTAATACTTTCAACAATAAAGATTAAAAGAAGAAAGAAAACACGTCTTCCCTTTCTTGTTTGCCCGAACAGGCAATCACTCACATTAGATAGCCGCTTTGGCTCAATGGATAGAGCGTTGGCCTGTGGACTGAAGTGTCCCAGGTTCGATTTCAGCCAAGGAGCATATAGGTTTCAGGTTCGATCCCCAGTAGGCGGCGTCCAGGAGGCAGCCAATCAATGATTCTCTGTCATCATCATTGGTGTTTCCCTCTCGGAAATCAATCAATATATATATAAATGCACCACGTGTATGGCTAGATGTCCTTTTTTAATTATTTCACATCCAAGATGTTATGACTCTGTGAAGCCAGAACCTACTACATCCTAGTGCTGACCTCTTAGTCTTACCAATACTTGATTCTTACCAATCCTGGAGCCTCCTCTCTAAGCTCAAGTGCACTGTTCGGTGTAGTTGTTAAAGGATGGACAGCAGGCTTCCGAGAAGGGTCCATATGGAGGAGGAGATGAAGATACAGGAGATGCCCACTCTGAGTGTCAGTGGGCATGTGATTTCAGTAGCGAGTTTACAAACAATCCAGGTGGGGTTGTTACGTATCAGGGTGGAAGTCCTGGGACCTAAGCCTGCTTGGGCTGTCTTCTGCAGAGATTTAGGGGTGTCGGGGTTCACTTTGGCTCCCAAAGCTGCCATGTACACCCACTTTCAGAAGGCCGGAGACTCCAGCTCCTTCCTGTATTCACCGAGCCTCGCTGCCTCTGCGGGTCCCTGAGTCTCTCAGCAGGAAAGAGGATGTCCTGAAGGATGGGTGGACTTGAACGTCAGTCAGTGGAGCTGGCTGTTTGTTGACATTTGGGCGGAGTGTGAGGAAAGGCAAAACCTAGATCCAAGTAGCATTTTATTTCTTTTTCTTTTTTAATTTAGTTCAATTGCTTTCCAGGGGCATCAACAAATTCTATATTTGAGAGGTTTTTGTTGTTGTTGTTGTTGACACTATTAGAGATGTCCCTCATTCCACCACCTTTGTCTCCATCCAGCCTCTGACTACCTGTTTCTACTATATTGTTGTCTGTGTTCATGGACTCTGCATATATGTATGTATGTTCTTGGGCTAATCTCTTACAGTATCCTCAACCCCTCTTCCTTCTTAGATCTGACATTCTGTTATTTTTTTTTTCTTTAAAAATATTCAGCCCTAACCGGTTTGGCTCAGTGGATAGAGCGTCAGCCTGCTGACTCAAGGGTCCCAGGTTCAATTACGGTCAAGGGCATGTACCTTGGTTGTGCGTACATACCCAGTGGGGAGTGTACAGGAGGCAGCTGATCGATGTCTCTCTCTCATCGATGTTTCTCTCTATCTCTCTCCCTTCCTGTCTTTAAAAAAATCAATAAAATATATTTTTAAATAAATATTCAGACTCTTATTGTGATGAGGGTAACAACAGCAGTGACTCAAAGTTTTAACTACATCCTGTATGCTATGCATTACCACTCTAAATTCTTTGCCTACATTAACCTGTTTCCAACGTAACAGCTCACTAGAGGCAGATCCGTTCCCATCTTGTGAGTAGAAAATGTGTTAGAGACGCTGTGAAAAACTCACTTCAGGTCTAAATCCAGGATTTGACCCAGTGAAGGAACTCGGGTAGTGGACCTTGGAATTGAACCTAAAGAACGAAGCAGTTATATAACAGAGCTTTCAAATTGCCATGAATTTCAGAAATCACTTATTCTGTCCACGGTGTTACCCCATCGTTATGGCCTGGTTTTAGTTATATGCTTACTATCGATCAGCACCACCACGTAGTAAACCTCTGGGAGGCGGGCTTATGACTGACTCACCTTTGTATACCCTACCTCAGAGCCTAACAATGCCATTCAAATTCCAATATTCAGTAAGTCAAATTACAGTGGGTTAAACCTATCAGAAAAAAAAAAAAATGTTTCAAATCATCCCAGATTACAGTTAGTTGGAAACCAAATCCTTGTCAGCTTATATCATTTCTAAAGAAATTACTGTCCATGTTGTTTAAAAAAATGGAATTTTGCCAATCACCTGTCAGGTCTAAACTCCAAGTCTGTAAGGCAGCAAACTGTCTTTGTTTTTTTATTGATTTTTTTTTTTTTTTTTTTTTTACAGAGAGGAAGGGATAGGGATAGAGAGTTAGAAACATCGATGAGAGAGAAACATCGATCAGCTGCCTCTTGCACACCTCCTACTGGGGATGTGTCCACAACCAAGATACATGTCCTTGACCTGAATTGAATCTGGGACCCTTCAGTCTGCAGGCCAATGCTCTATCCACCTAGCCAAACTGGTTAGGGCAGCAAACTGTCTTTGTGTTGACCTATGTCACAGGTTGTCCACGTACTAATGTCTGGTTCTCTGCAGATCTCCTGCAGGGTATCACCTAAGGCCTAAGAAATAAGTTCACCTCGTTATTTCACCTCTCCCCCACTATCACCCAAAAAGAATTCCCTTTGCCTCCACTCACCCCACTAAGGTGCACCCCCAAAAACCCCCAAGTCCCTTTTCTGTTCCTATTCCCACTCCATTGTCTGCTTCTTTCTGTCAGATTCCTTCCTCTGAACTGAATGTTTATAAGACTGTGTGAAAGAACTTGATAAACCATTCAGGCCACCACGGTTCAAGAAATAAACAGTCGCCAAAACCAGTTTGTCTCAATGGATAGAGCGTCGGCCTGTGGACTGAAAGGTCCCAGGTTCGATTCCGGTTAGGGGAATGTACCCTGGTTGCAGGCACATCCCCCTTGGGGGGTGTACAGGAGGCAGCTGATCGATGTTTCTGATTCTCTATCCCTCTCCCTTCCTCTCTGTAAAAAAATCAATAAAATATTTTTAAAAAAAGAATTGAACAGCCCCAGCATTTGCATTTTCATAATAGTTCAACTTGAAGCCTTTACTGGTGGCACTATCACTAACAGCTAGGTGGTGGGGTTGGGGGTGCAGTCCTCCGATCACACTTGCAGTAGCTCCTGCTGCTGCCTCCAAAGCCTTGTTGGTGTCCATCTCAGTGCCAGAGCACTTACTCCTTAACGTCAGTGAAGGGGTCTTCCAACAGCTCAGAACTTGGCCTCGGGTTGCGAGTCTCTTGTGCATCTTGCCAATGAGAATATCCACTGGAACCAGACCGAGCACAAATCTCAGCGCCAGCGTTTCGGGGGTGAAACTGTGGAGCAAGTCTGGCACCGCTCCCGCCTTACCATCTCAGCTGCATGCAGAGGACATGAAAGCATGCATTCCAGGGCACCTGGGAGAAGGAGATAAGATAAGGTCTGTAAAATACTTGGCACTGAGGCGGCGCTCAATCCAACTCATGGGAGGCACCGGTACCACCTTCATCAAATAAGACATGACTTAGTGGGGAGACCTACACATGTACAGTCAACAAGGCGAGATTCCAAGGGCCTGGAGCACACGTTGGGGCTGAGTTTAGCAGGAATAAGTGAGCTTGTAAGACGCGAAAACTCCTCATGTGAGCTGCTCAGTTCAACCACTCCCCTTCCTTTTCCCACGACCAGCAGACCAAGATGGCGCTTCTGGTTGGCAGCCCTTAACACAGTCTGCACCTTCTCTGACTCCAAAAGCAGCCTCTCCCTTCTTCCTGCCGCATGGGCTCCAAGGCTGTGCCACTGAAGGTTTTGCTCAACTTCTCCTGAGTTTCAGTCTCCTTTGTAAGAACAGAGCTGATAAGCCCTATGCTCAGGGCTGTTCTGAGGCCGGAGTAAGATAAAGGATGAGAAGCACCCCGCCATAGTGGGCCCCCACAGTGGGCTGGCTTGCTTCTCCCTTGCCCCATGCTTTTGGATGGCTCGAGCAGTGTGTCACATGTGGAGGAAAAGCTCTGGAACGATGAATAGTTTTGTGGATCTGGTGCTTTGGACACCCAGCCACAAATGGAGGATTTTTGAAGGTTGTAGCTCTTGCCAAATGCTTAACTGGGGAGCTAGGTTAGGAGCCTTTGGAACCCAAATCCGGTCCGTGTTCAGGAAGCCTCCTCAAGAGAGACGAAGCCAGTAGATGAGCCCAAGAGACCTTCTCCATTTGCCCTACATTTGATGCCAGCAGGCAAATCGGAGCGGGTTGGGCAGTGCGCAATTCTGAGAAATGAGGAGAGAGCAGAAACACCTGTTCTTCCTGTAGTAAAGCCAAAGCAAATGGAAGAAACTCCAAAATATATCAGCACCGTTGGCAAGCACGCTGGGAAAGGCTGGAAATGAGCTGCCCAACTGGCAGTGCCGGTGAGAGTACTGCTCCCACCGGTAACAGGGAGCCTGCCAGCCTGGCCTCAGACTGAAAGGCGTGCACGGCCAGGTTGTGGGCTCTGCAGAAACCGGGCCCCTGGCACTGAGGATTGAGAACCAACCTAACAAAGCGTGCTTGTTTGTGGGTGTTTCTCTCTTTACCGTGACCTGGATGGCTAGAGAGTAGACACGAGTCCTGAGTAGGGGCCACAGGGGATTGAGAAAATGAAAGAGACAGAGAACAGAGACAGTAGGGAAAGATGTCCTTCTGATGGAGAGACAGTGACCAAGAGCCAGTGCAGTGTGTTTATTTTACGCAGTAGGATTCCAGGAAGTTTTACTAGAGTTTAAGACAAAGAAAATTACGTGAAATCATGGTTAATGATCCAACTGCAATTCTTCATTCTTGTAGCTTCTTTTTTTTTTTTAATATATTTTATTGATTTTTTACAGAGAGGAAGGGAGAGGGATAGAGAGTTAGAAACATCGATGAGAGAGAGACATCCATCAGCCACCTCCTGCACAACCC
>PVJN01013350.1:0-49157 GCA_004026805.1 Lasiurus borealis | reverse complement strand
TGTATATGTTTCTCAATAGAATAATCTTGGAGTATTTTAGTTTATAGCATTCTCAGTCCCTATCTTCAGATTAAATGTTACTTAATTGGTCTAGGTGATACCTGAGCCTATTACTTTTATAGAAACCCCCCTCAGGAAATTATGTAGCATGCAGGTTCAGAACAATTGGTAAAGCTGAACTGCAGGTTCTTGGAAAGCAAAACTTGCTATTATTTGTATTACAAGTACTTTACCCAGTACATAAAATAGAGTGACTTTATGTTAGACGAATTACTGAGTAGCTACATAGAATGACATTCAGAGTTTACAAAAATACCAAAACATATTGACAGTCTTTCAATTTAAATAAAGTTAAATTTTTAAAAATAACTTTTATTTTTAGAGAGAGAGGAAGGAAGAAGAAGAGAGGGTTATGCAGGCCTTCTACATACCCCTCATGGCCCTGGAGGCCACCCAACTAACCGAACCACACTGGCCAGGCCTAAAAATATTTTAAAGAAAAACAACTATTTACTAATTTCTTCTCTTAAAGTTATTTTATTTTCAGTTTACTTTGATAGAATCATTTACTTTTTGTAAACAGAATGATGTTCATCAATTATAATCTTCCATCTCCCGATTTTATCCATCATTTTAAACTGTTAGCCATTGTTAGTATTTGACAATGCATCTGTTCATCTTCACTATATAAAATCAGACATTTATTTGCTGATTATAGTTTGTTAATAATGATATTTTATTATTATTAAATAATAGTAAAAGAAAAGGGGTTTTGACTTGTGTAGCTATTCCAAAAGACAGCTGTGAACTAAAGTTTTTTAGAAATGCTAGATCTCTAGTGAAGTAGGTTGGCTTAATTCATTCCAAATGATACAGCAGGCAAGCAGATTCTTGCAGATCTGGAGGAAGCAGTATATTTAATTTGTTACTAAAGAAAATGTGAGACTGGGACTAGATGGTGTTGAAGACAAAAATGCTTTCTGGTAGACTGTCAATTTATATTTATTTGCATTCAATCGATAATGAAGTTATATTTAAATCAGTATTTACATACAAAGAATATTTTGTGTTGGATCCTCTTGATTTTGGTTTCTAGAATTTTTTGAAAGTCAAATTGAATGTGGAAAACTTTAGAAAAAAATGTCCTTCAGTCATAATTCACCATTATTTTAGATTATTCTGAATCTTTTTTGATTGAAAGCAAAAGTATTGAGCTTTCTTTTTAGTCACTAATTGACATTCCCAATTGAAGATATATAGGCATATGCAACAACATAGAATTATAAATTACATATATATACAATTCTCATATACATATAAGTTTCTAATATCTCTAGAGACATTTAAAAATCTAATTGGGAATGAGGTTTATGTATGTCTGCTAATGAAATTTAAAATTTTGAAAATTTTTAACATCTTTTACTTAAAATTGTATACAATTTTATAATTATTGTATTTTCCTTACCAATTAATACTTTCTGATACATAATTTTATCATAAAGTCTTTTTATCCTACTCAATGTTTTCTACTTCAAAATCCATATGTTTGACTAATTTTATTATTATTTTAGTGTGTCTTACATTTGTTAAGTAGTGTTCCTTGGAATAACACCTGTAGAAAGAAGGTGAGAAGAACACAACTTACTCCACTGTATCTGATAATTAGGTTCTTTTTGATAAGTTAAACATTGTTATGTAATTATTAAGGATAAATGATCTATCTTTCTAATTTATTATACAAACACAGAAGAAAATTATAAAGATGTTCTTGTGTAGCTTAGATACATAAGTGACAACACTTTGTAAGTATAAAATTTAGTAACAAATTGCCTAAAGTTTTTAAAATTAACATTCATTATTCAAGGGATGTGCTTATGGTATTGTATGTATGTCTTCCAATTAATTGCAGTTCATAGTATGGTCCGCTGATAAGAGCTAGTCTAAGAAATTTTAGCTACTGCTCTGTCACAGAATATGGGCAGGCTTGAGAGTGTTTTCCTAAAATACTTTTTTTTAAAAATTATATTTTATTGAATTTTTACAGACAGGAAGAGAGAGGGATAGAGTGTTAGAAACATCAATGAGAGAGATACATTGATCAGCCACCTCCTGCACGCCCCCCACTGGGGATGTGCCTGCAACCAAGGTACATGCTCTTAACCGGAATCGAACCTGGGACCCCTCAGTTTGAAGGCCAATGCTCTATTCACTGAGCCAAACCAGTTTTGGCTTAAAATACTTTTTAATAGGGGTTTATTGGAGCCATTCTTATTTGTAAAATGTGAAATTAATAAAAAATAACCTTGTATTTTTGTCTTTCTCTAATTTTCTAGTAATCTTTTTATCTTATTTTAATGAAGTTGACTCTAAAAATTGGAAAATTTAAAAATATATTATATTTAAATTTTAAAAATTTATTTGTTCTCTGAAGTTTTATACGTCTCCTTTTTCCTCATTGATCACCACTCCTTCCCCCTCCCCCTCCCACCCACCATTTCCACTCCAGGCAAGCCCCCACTGCCCCAGTGTCTATGTCCATAGGCTATGCTAATGTGCATGCATACAAATCCTTTTGTTGATCCCTAACCCTCTCTCCCCTGCCATTTCTGCCATTTGTCTTTGGATCTATTGTTATTTCTTCTTTTTTAAAAATAAATCTTTATTGTTCAGACTATTACAGATGTTCCTCTTTCCTCCTCCCCCACAGTTCTCCTCCACCTGATTACCCCCCTACTCTAACCCTTCCCAGCCAATGTCCTCATCCATAGGTGTAAGATTTTTGTCCAATATCTTCCTGTACCCCTTATTCTCCCTTCCTCCTGAGAATTGTCAGTCCACTCCCTTTCTATGGCCCTGATTCTATTATATTCACCAAATTATTATGTTCATAAGATTTTTATTGACTTGATTTTTAGATTCACTTGTCACTTTGTTATTCGTAATTTTTATTTTTACCTTTTTCTTCTCCTTCCTCTTTTAAAAGAGTACCTTTCAGCATTTCATATAATACTGGTTTGGTAGTGATGCACTCCTTTAGCTCTTTCTTGTCTGTGAAGCTCTTTATCTTACCTTAAATTCTGAATGATAGTTTTATTGGATAGTAATTGAGGTTATAGGTTCTTGCTATTCACCACTTTGAATATTTCTTGCCATTCCCTTCTGGCCTGAATAGTTTCTGTTGAAAAATCAGCTGACAGTCGTATGGGTGTTTCCTTGTAGGTAACTAACTGTTTTTCTCTTGCTTCTTTCAAAATTCTCTCTTTGTCTTTTGCCCTTGGCATTTTAATTATGATGTGCCTTGGTGTGGTCCTTTTTTAATTCCTTTTATTTGGGATTCTCTGTGCTTCCTGGACTTGTAAATTTATTTCTTTCACCAGGTAGGTAAAGTTTTCTATCATTATTTCTTCCAATAGGTTTTCAATATCTTGTTCTCTCTCCTCTTCTGGCACCTCTATAATTCAGATGTTGGTATGCTTGAAGTTGTCCCAGGGGCTCCTTACACTATCTTCGTATTTTTTTATTCTTTTTTTCTTTGTTTTTCTGGTTGGGTGTTTTTTGCTTTCTCATATTTTAAAACTTTGTTTTGATTCTTGGGGTCCTTTAGTCTACTATTGAACTTCTTTATTTCAGACAGTGTATGATTAACTTCTGACTGGTCCTTTTCCATTTTTTTGACATTCTCATTAAGATCTTCACTAAGTTCCTCAGAGGTCTCACTAAGTTTCCTGGTGGTTTCTAGAAGATTCTTGAATAACCTTATAACTGTGGTTTTGAAGTCTATATCCAGTAGTTTGCCTTCATCTATTTCTTTAATTCGTGACATGTTTGTTTTTGTTTTTTTCCCCACATTTTGGCTGCTTCCCTGTGTTGATGGAGTGACTCTGTGTGGTAGGTGACCTATAACACCCAGTGGCTCAGCCTCCCCAATCACCTGAGGTGGACATGCTTGGTGCACCCCTTTGTGGGCTTGGTGCACAGTCTTGTTGTAGTTAAGACTTGATTGCTGTTGGTACACTGGGAGGAATTGACTTCCAGGCCAATTGGCTGTGAGGATCAACTGTGTCTTTAATGGAAGAAATGCTGTGCTGGAGACACTCTTCTGGGTCAGGACTTGCTTCACTGGGGCTTTAGTGCTCATTGAGTCTGCCTATTGGGTGTGTTGCTTATGGATGTGAAGAGTTGAAATCTGGTGTCATCTCACACTGATCACTAGGTACACTTACTCCTGGCTGGATCTTCAAGGTGATGCAAATCAGTTACTGTTTGAGGTAACTCAGTAGGAACTACAGCAAGATCTTCAGATTTCTCCTCTTTCTTTGTAGTTTGGAAGTTTTGGAGCTGTCTGACCCAGCTGCAATTTGTTAGGTTAAGCTGCAAAAGGGCAGGCCATTCATATGCAAAAACTGCTGTGCACAGCTCAGGTGGGTTTGTAAATTGGAGGGGGGTGGAGGGATAAGGTCTCAGGGAATCACTAGGATGTGTCAACCAGTGATGGCTGCCAGTCATCTCTCTCTGTGTCTCCATGTTTCCACGTCCCTACATTCCTCACCCCAGCACAGTAAACAATGATTCCTGCATGTACCTCTGTGAGAAAGTTACCCTTACTTTCTGACCCGATGCCAGATAGTTCAGTTTCTCCCCGTAGATTTGGGTCCCTGGAGTCTCACTGGAAATTGGAGTTCAGAGCAATAGAAATCTTGTGTCTCCCTCCTGATTGAGGAAGACAACTGTATCCTTAGTTGTCAGCACTCTCAGCACACATCTCTGTACCTCTGTTTTCCATGGTTCTGCGCCTCCTATACAGTCTCAACACAATTTTTTTTCTTTTCTTCTAGTTGTAGAACTTCCACACATCCAGCTTTCTCATGGTTCTGGGTGATAATCATTTTGTCTTTTAGTTGTAGTTTTCGGTGTGGTTGTGGAGGCAGCATGTACAAGTGTATACCTTATGCCGCCATCTTGGTTTCTTCTCTGGATCTATTCTTGTTCATCAAATTATGTTGATCATTATATCCCACATATGAGTGAGATCATATGATATTTATCTTTCTCCAACTGGCTTATTTCACTTAGCATAATGATCTTCAATTCCATCCATGCTTGTGCAAATGGTAAAAGGTCCTTCTTTTTTATAGTTGCATAGTATTCCATTATGTAGATGTACCATGGTTTTTTAATCCACTCATCTGCTGATAGTCACTTTGGTTGTCTTCCACAATGGCTGCACCAGTCTGCATTCCCACCAGCAGTGCACAAGGGTTCCTTTTTCTCCACATTCTCACCAGCACTTGTCATTTGTTGACTTGTTGATGATAGCCATTCTGACATGTGTGAGATGGTTTCTCATTGTTGTTTTGATTTGCATCTTTCAGATGATTAGTGACTTTGAACATGTTTTCATTATCTTTAACCAAAAACACTGCCTTAGAAATGGAGAATATGACTGTAAGTGTAAGCATATTGATAGAAACATTCCTGTAACTGTTAGAGAATAACTAAAGAAAAACAGTCAAGGGAAGGACTTGAGAGAGCAGAATGTAAGAGGGCCATTGTAGTGTCAAAGTGAAGCCCAAAGACAAAAAAACCCACTGCAAACACTAGTATATGAAGCAGGAGATGAGAGCCTGGTTCAAGATGATAGTGGAGTAGAAAGAGTGGAAATAGGGTTTGAGAGATCTTACTAATAAAAAAATATTGGTAGGCCCAGGATCAATTTTCCAAGGTGCATTATCTTACTTTTAAATGAAGTAAATGACACAAAGGATTTTCCTGTAGTACATAATAAACTTGGTGACAATTTTGAAGTCACAATCCTTCAAAGATATAAAATAAATTCTCCATGTATATATAAGTAAAGACCCATCATCTCAATGGCATAATACCTTAGGTATCTCTACATGTACAACATCATTCTTATTTAATTAAAAAAAATATTTAAGTACATGTTTTATGAGACATTTATAGCCTGCATAACATTTGTAGAGAAATAATGATAACTAATGAAAAAATATCCGTTTTAAGTCTGAGGGAAAAATTAATAGAACCGTGATTTTACAAATATGTCAATGTTAGTCTTCATTTTCTTCTATTAAAAACAGAACCTACCAATAATTACAAAAGCTATGATATATTTTAGGAAAATTATATTTATATATTTAACCAAGCTCATTTATAAAATAAATATAACCAAGTCATTTACTAACAGTGATTGTCTTTCTATAATCTATCTGATATAATAAAAGCCTAATATGCTACATGTCTGATTGTCTGGTGGGCTGTTCAACCAATCAAAGCATAATCCTATCTAATAAAGAGCAATATGCAAACTGACCATCACTCCAAAACTCAAGATGGCTGCCCACCTGTGGTCAAAAATGGCTGCCCCATGTGGACACAAGATGACCTGCAAGGGAGGGCAGTTGTGAGCGATCAGGTCAGCAGGGGAGGGCAGTTGGGCAGGACCAGGCCTGTAAGGGAGGACAATTGGGGGTGATCAAACCAGCAGAGGAGGTCAGTTGGGAGGGATCAGGCCTGTAGGGGAGAGTAGTTGGAGGGATCAGGCCTGCAATAGAGGGCAGTTGGTGGGGATCAGGCCTGTAGGGAAGGATACTTAGGGGTGGCTAAGCCTGCAGGGGAGGGCAATGAGGGCCAATCAGGCTGGCAAGGGGGAAATTAGGCATCAATAAGGCTGTCAGGGGAGTGGTTAGGGTGTGATCAGAATGGCAGGCAGAAGAGGTTAAGGAAAATCAGGAAGGCAGGCAGAAGAGAAGTTGGGAGCCAGTAGTCCTGAATTGTGTGAAGGATGTCTGACTGCCCGTTTAGGCCCGATCTTACCGATTAGAGAGGGCGCAGCCTGGGCTGAGAGACACACACTCCCATTCACGAATTTTGTGCACCGGGCCTCTAATACAATAATGATATGCTAAGGCAGCTCAATCACTCAGTATGACATGCACTGACCACTGGGGGAGAGGCTCCTACCAGGAGGTTAGTTTGCTGCTGGGGTCTGGCCAATCAGGAATGAGCAAGATGGGTTGGACACATTCTAGAGCCCTCCTGTGGTTCCCTCCTCAGCTGGCCAAACTCCACCATTCCTCTCAGCCATGTTCATGCACCCTTGCCTAGCCTGCACCCTCTTGTAATCTGAGGGCCCTCAGGGAATGTTGGAGAGCTGGTTTCGGCTTGGCAGAACAACCAGACACTTTGACAAGCACTGACCACCAGGGGGCTGATGGTCAACACAGGAGATACCCTCTCTTGGTTATTGTGCTCCCACAGGAGGAGTGTCATTCAGTCAGAAGCAGAGCTCACAGCTGGCAAGCACAGAAGTGATGGTGGGAGTCTCTCCCAACTCTGCAGCAGCACTAAGGATGTTCAACTACCAGCTTAGGCCCGCTCCCCCAAGAGCCCCCAGACTGCAAGAGGATGCAGGCCGGGCCTAGGGCACACCCTCATCCAAGTGCACAAATTTCATGAACTGTGCCTTTAGTTAGTACATATTTAGAACAGATACATTCCAGATAATTAAGTTCAGAATAAATAAATATCTCAAAATCCAAGTTCATGCAACTATTTCAATACAGTGGTAGATATGAGATGATTCCTCTTATAAAATATTTATGAATCTATTTATTGAGGATCTTTTCACTTTTGTAAGTTCTAATGATCATCTCAGTAAAGTTTTTCAGTGGCTATCTTGAAAGTTATGATCAGTTGCATTATTGCTTTCTATACTCTTTTATAATGACAAATTAGTAGAACTTGATTAGGATTAAATAAAAATATTATAGTGAGTCCAGGTATTTTCAGAAATAAAATTGGATAATTTCATTCTTAGATGACATAGATATTTTGAGATATAAAGAGGTTGTCTATGAAAGAAAATAAATATGATTTTACTACTATGGTAACAATAGCTACATAGTTTGGAATATACTATAAAAATTACCTATATGGAGCAATTTCAAAATGAAGTCTGAGCTGCCATTCTAGAGGAGATACCTTGTACATCTTGCTCCTTGAAACTTTGGTCTGCTAAAATTGGTCCTCAGCTTTACATTGGATATAACCTACACCGTGACAGTAAAACCAGCAGAAAAGCGGACAGCTTGAACACAAGAAGTAATAATTAAACTCTCTTTTTCTGAATGATAGAATCAGTAACCAAGTACATATATCCAAGAATAGCTCATCTTTTCAGCAACCTATAGAATTTTTTTTTCTTTCTGTTATGTAATTGTTCGTTTACTTTTTTTAAAAAAAATACGTTTTTATTGATTCCGGAGAGAAAGGGATAGAGAGAGAGAGTTGAAATCATCAATAATGAGAATCATCTTAGATCTGCTGCTTCCTGCATGCTCCCTACTGGGGATCAAGCCCACAATCTGTATATGTGCCCTGACTGGGAATTGAACCATGACTTCTTGGTTCATGGGTCAACACTCAACCACTGAGCACACCAGCCAGGCTAAATTATTCCTTTATTTTTCTCATAAAAACTACTTGTCTTCACCCTGTAATTGGGATACTGTCTGGGATTCTGTCTAAATCTGTGTTGTTAGAATTGTAATTTTTTGATCCTCCCAAAATGCTTGTTGCCTCTCATTTTGGCTTTTTAATATTAGGCTAACAATACATACAACTCTTAGGGTCCATTATGTCTGACTTTTATATAGTCTTACAGATAGGTTATATGGGATTATGTCAGGTTTAATGAAATGGAAATTCTATCAGTATGTGACTCTGTTTATATTTAACACCATTTTTAATTTTTTCTTTTTTAATGCAAGCTGGGCATTAGTTTGGGTGACAGAAACCTTTAATATGTAATGTAGTTAGAGTCAGTTCCCATGGTTTTGACAACAGTAAAAAAATAAAGAACACAGCTTTGGTAATTTATTTAACTCACTTCTTCACTTAAATTAATCCATCTCCACAAGATTCAAGTATGTTTAGGTGCCAGGTAATGGTTCTGTCAATTTTATAGCCACGTGCTCTCTCTTACTATTCAGTTCCTCAGTCAATAGCATTCCCATGCATTTGCATATTCTAAGAAGACTTCATTCCAAAGAGGAAGCTATTAATCTCTTTTCAGCCAGGAGGCTCTTTACCACTAATTTACGCACAAGTACTGTAACTGCATAAAAAGAGTTTTAGGAGAAAGGTATCTTTGAAAAGGTGTGCAAATCTGTGGCACCTTTCCCTTCTTATAAAAAAATGTTTATAACTTGTCTTACATTTACATGGCTTATAGGGGCCCATAATTGGTTATACTTCAGAAAAGCTGACTTAGTGTCTAGACCTCTGCAGGAATGATATAATTAAAAGTTGCTGGCAATTCAAAAGCAGAGCATTTTCAATAAATAAATGAAACAAATTTTCTCCTTATCAGAACACCTAGTCATAAATACTTTCCCACCGGTAGGGTCATATTTTGGAGAACCGGGTAAAGGTTCAAGTATCAATTATACCAATTTCAGAGTATTTATTTTGTTTTTAGGTTTGACCTGTCTTTTAATTCTGATGATGGAAAATGACCCTCATCAATGACAAGTCCCAGATATTTAAGGATATTTAAGTAGGTGTGGGGGATGGAGATCTGAGTGAGAGAAATTTATGTGGGAACATTTATTTTGTTCAATACATAATATTTTATTTTAGGCCATATACAGGTGGGGTTTGCTTGTGCTAAAGTAACCTCAACACAGTGCCTCAGCAAATGTCTATTTTATTTTTCTGTGAAATATGTAAGCCATTTGTATATTTTGCTCTACAGAAGAAAGTTAATACCAATAAGATTCATTCTGTAAAAATATCCATGTAAAAATGAGTCATTAGATATGATACCTATTTTTATAATGACCCAAATTACACAAAAGAAACACACACACACACACACACACCCTAAAATCACTAAAGACAAAAAGTAAACTATTAGAATTTTTTTATTCTAATTGTCAACACAATAAATTTAGAGAAAGAATCATTCTCTTGGACACAAGCAACCATGCCCTTTCTTCTCAGCAGAAGGTGATATTTTGATATTTATTCTACATTTAAATAAAACAGATTGCTACTTCACAAAATTACACTTGGGACAAGATTTGAGTCAAATTATTTTACTTTACTTTTTTTTCACTTTTAAGTAGCAATTATCTTAGCAATTTTAATACTCATTCATTTCTATAGTCATTGTCTACAATATTATGTGGTTTATTTTGATTTTACCCTAGTATCTTATTATGTCAATTGGTCCTTTTATTTTCTCTTATTTATCATAAATAGATAGGCATTTCTGTAGCTTCAGATGTTAAGTTTTTCTAAGATACCTTATGCACTAGTTCTGGTCCTATTACTTAAGGTACTCATGCTCTTCACAGTTAAATACTTTGCAACAGTGGTTGACTATAATTCTTCCTATAAAAGACAAAAGTTTCTGCAATTCTTTCTTAGTGCTTGGGCATCAGCAACCTTTCCACGACCATATGGTGCAGATGGTCATCTCATTTGATATGGCACCTTTCCAAATTCAGTTCACATTTAATATCAAATTATTCAAAGTCAACTTACACCAAAGTTATTAGTAATTTTCCCTTCGTTTAGTTAACAACTGATTTATGGTTATAAAGAAATTTATAAAAATGATTAAGTGGATTGAAAGATGCATACAATGTTAGCTCTATCTGAAGTAATCTATGTTATTAATGTTTGTTAAGTTATATGTGGAAACTATTATGATATTAATTTTTTTTCTTTTTAGGAAATAATATTCATTATCCCAAACTGAAGCATAAGGTTTTGCATCAAATACAAATACTTAACTATTTAAATTAAAGTATGTAAAATACAAATTTATTAGTGAAACATTATGATATTAGAAAAATACCCTAAGGACAAGATTCTGAGATAAAATAAATCAATTTCTCTTTTCATTCAAGTTTTTATAATCAGAGTCAAACAATCATTAAAATTATATACACAAATAAGCTCACCTTTAACTAAACATGTGTATCTTTAATAAATTATTAATAAAATATATTCAGGATAAATTCCTAAGCTGTTAACAGAATATGAAAAATTAACAGTCAAAGAATTGTGCTAGATCAAGGAATGCAGTGATGCCAAAAGATTGTTTCATCTTCAAGAGAAACACAGTTTAATGGAAAATATAGGTGGATAAATAAAGAACAATCTAATTCAATACACTGAGTGCTATAATAGAGATTTTAACAATGTTGTGGATTTAGGGGAAAATAGCTTTTATTTCTAAGACAGTTAGGGAAGTCCTGGTAGAAAAACAGGAACTATTTTACCCCCATTGACTCTAAATATCCTAAATGTCAAGAATATTACATGGGGAGAAAAAGGTATAAACAAAGATACAAACAAATAGTAATGCCTAGAAAATAAGCTGGCCAGAGTAGAAATAATGTTAGTAAATGTAACAGTGTGGAGAGTTTAACTAAAATACTCCATGCTGCTTCACTATCCATACTGTTTGGACGCACAGTCTGTCATAAATTTAAAAAAATTATACACCCACACACATACACACACACACACACATATATTCTTTAACACTCGATAGCTCAATTTAAAAAATGAAATTCATTTTAATAAACACTGCCTATATAATTTTTCAAATTGTGTGTATACATTTTGGGGGATGATATGCACACACACACACACACCTATCTATATCTATATACACAAATACACACACACACACACACACTAGAGGCTCAGTGAATGAAATTCTTGCACCCTCTCTAAACTGGGACCCCTGATAGATGTCTGACTTTCCGTTTAGGCCTGATCCCAGTAGCATTGGGCCTAAGTGGGCAGTCGGACATCCTTCTCACAATCCAGTACTGCTGGCCCCCAACTGCTTGCCTGCCTGCCTTCCTGATTGCCCCTAACCTCTTCTGACTGCCAGCCTGATCACCCCCTAACTGCTTTCCTGCCAGCCTGATTGCCTCTAACTGCCCTCTCCTGCAAGCTTGATTTCTCCCAATTGTCCTCCCTTGCAGGCCTGGTTCCTCCAAACTGCTCTCCCCTGCTGGCCTGATCATCCACAATTGCCCTCCCTTGCAGGCTTGGGTCCTCCCAACTGCCCTCCCCTGCTAGCCATTTGTGGTGGCCATCTTGTGTCCACATGAGGGCAGCCATCTTGTGTGTTTGAGTGATGGTCAATTTGCATATTATTCTTTTATTATATAGGATATGCATAATGAAGAGATAAAAATTAGATATAAAATATTAAAAATGGACATATATAAAAGAAAATAGATATAAAAAAAGGAATCACTACAGATTGAATAATACAGAAGAAAAGATCAGTGAAAATAAAGGTATAACAATAGAAAGAATACATAAATTAAAGAAAAATACTGCATAAAAAAAGACAGTGAGCTGTTCTAATATGTGCTATTGTATATAGAAAGGGGGAGTATGAGGGCTATAATTTGAGAAAGAAGAGTAGAGAATTTTCAAAATTTGGTAAAAACTCTAAGCATACACATTTAAGAAGAAAAATACTAATCAAAGGAAATATGAAGAAAAATCATTAGGTCATATAAATAAATTTTTCTCTTTGTTAGAACTACAACAAAGAGAAAAAAAATATTTAAAGAAGACAAAGGTTCTTTTTTAAAAAGATAATATGTATAATAACAAAGATAAATTCAACAAAGCCTTCCTGTTAAAATGTATACAAGTCAAAAGAAAACACAGTGGTAAAATGAAAGAAAAAATGTATTTAGACAAATAAAACCTGAGAAACTTCATTACTAACAGACTAAAACCAAGAAATGTTTTTTAAAAAATTTTTCAGATGGAGAAAAAATGCTATCAGATAGGTAATTACATAGTAAATCCATTTCTTTAAATATCTCAAATCTTTACTAATTAAAAATAATTGTTTGGCCCTGACTGGTTTGGCTCAGTGGAAGGAGCTTTGGCCTGTGGACTGGAGGATGCCAAGTTTGATTCTGGTCTGCAGCATGTGTCTGGGTTGCAGGCTCAGTCCCCAGTCGGGGGCATGCAAGAGGCAGCCGATCAGTGATTCTCTCTTATCATTGATGTTTCTTTCTTTCTATCTATCTATCTATCTATCTATCTATCTATCTATCTATCTTCCTCTCTGAAATCAACAAAAATATATTAAAAATTATTATATGAACAAAATACAAATATACTGTATAGTCAAAAACAAAACCAATCAATAAGGACACCAGTTGTACTTATTTATGGCCTCCCCGTGTGACCTGATTTCATGTTCACTGATAGCTTAGTTATTCTGCCAAAGGTCCTATTTCCAAAGACAGTCACATTTTGAGGCATTGGTGGTTCTAACTGCACATATGAATTTGAGTGAAGACTGAACTCATAATAGTATTCAAGGACTTATTTTACAACTTGAACAATTTTAATGTTGCATATTTATAGTAATTAAAAAAACAGTTTTAAAGTATTTAAATTAATAAGGAGGGTGCTACTTTTGGATGTTAATTAAGAGTCAAATCTCAAACAAGTGCAAAATTAGAGAAATAGCAAGGATATAAAATTATAATTGAGAAATAAATATTAGCTTTTTAAACATGTTATCTACTTACCTACTATTTTACCATGTATCAGTACTGACTTCTGAGTTAAACTAAACAATATTTCAACTCTGAAACTCCAGTTCTTACCTTATATTGGAAGATGATATCTCTTTAGATTGGAATATTTTTAAATAATTTTAAAAATCATAAAATTTATCCATTTGGTATTTATAACTATGGAGAATGTGTAAAATCCTATCTAATAAAAGAGTAACATGCAAATTGACCATCACTCTAACACACAAGATGGCTGTCCCCATGTGGTCAAAGATGACTGCCCCCAAGTGGACACAAGATGGCCACCACAAGATGGCCAGCAGAGGAGGGCATTTGGGAAGGGCTCGGCCTGCAAGATAAGGCAGTTGTGGACTATCAGGCAAGCAGGGAAGGGCAGTTGGGGGGACCCAGGCCTTCAATGGAGGGCAGTTGGAGGCAATCAGGCTGGCAGGGAGTGGTTAGGGGGAGATTAGGCTGGCAGGCAGCAGCAGTTAGGGGAATCAGGAAGGGAGGCAAATGAGCAGTTGGGATCCAGCAGTACTGGATTTTGAGAGGGATGTCCCAGACTGGAGATGGTGCAGACTGGGCTAAGGGACATCCTCCCCGTCCCCAGCTGTGAACAAGTTTCATGTACCCGGCCTCTACTACAAAAATAATTTATGTCAATCAGCAAAGTCCCATGACCTAAGCCAGTGGTTGGCAAACTCATTAGTCAATAGAGCCAAATATCAACTGTACAACAATTGAAATTTCATTTGAGAGCCAAATTTTTTAAAGTTAAACTTCTTCTAACACCACTTCTTCAAAACGGACTCACCCTGGCCATGGTATTTTGTGGAAGAGCCACATTCAAGAGGCCAAAGAACCGCATGTGGCTCGTGAGCCACAGTTTGCCAACCACAGACTTAAGCTATGAAAACCCAAGGCCCCAGAGATAATTTAGATATGCCAATGATGATTTTTCTCTTACATTACTATCAATCACATTTGGTTCAATTTAAAATGCAATACTGCTATTCCTTGCAAAGTCGCTAAAAATTTTTGTGGAACATTATTATGCTAATTATCATACTACAAGTTATTTTATTTCTTCTCTTATTTAGCTTTTACCTAGATCAGCATTTAGTTTATATAATTTATATGAACACAACCCATGGTGCACAAATGTATTTTCCGAATTTTTTTCCCTCCATGTTCAGAGGTATGAGGGATGGAAACACATTCCTATATACTATTTCTATTCTTAATGCCATAATGAAGTTCATGGCAGTTTAGAGTTTATTAATGCTCTTATTAAATCAGTCTTAAAATATTTCAGTCCAAATTTATATCTTTTTTTTTGTTTGTTGTCTTCCCTCATTAGTATTTCAGTAAATTTTCAAGGCTTAGTTAATGATACCTACTTAAATTTCATCCTCAAAGCAAAAGTTTCAGGAAATCTCCAAACCCTTTAATTTCTTAAACTCTATTTCTCTGTGATTCATAACACCCCTTAATAAGCGGATTAGAAGAGAGAAAGGAAATTGTAGTGAGAAAAAAATGAGTCAATGTACAAAAACGGGAGTTTCCTTCCACTCTTTGAAATTATAAACCAGTGGTTCTCAGCCTTCTTAAGGCCACGACCCTTGCATAGTTCCTCATGTGGTGGTGACCCCCAACCATGAAATTTTGCTACTGTTATGCATCGTTATGTAAATATCTGCTTTTCCGATGGTCTTAGGCGACCCCTGTGAAAGGGTCATTCGACCCCGAAGGGGTCGAGACCCATAGGTTGAGAACCGCTGTTATAAACACTATCTTCTTGTCTTTCAAAGAATTTATTTTGCTTCTATCCTGTCAACCACTGAAATCAAATAATTCAAACATCTGGGCATTTATCTGGACATTTTTGTTTCTTTGGCAATATTGGTTCAACATCATGCACACAAGTAAACAAAGTAGAAATAATTTATGTTGACTAATTAATATTTGTATGCAAATATAAGAATTCATTGAAAGTTTATCCAAATACTTAACTATACATAATACTGAAACCATGTACTAAGGAATGAAAAACAGGACAACTTCTCAAAACTGTTTGCTTTAAATGTGAACATCAAAAGCCTATGTTTTTATCCAGAACAAAGGGTTTACGTTTGTCACCTAGATCAGTCAGATGTGTATTCATAGGGAAGTTATACTTAAAAAAGTGAGCCAGATAAATACTAAAATATATATTTTTATATAAACTTGAGGCACTACAATATACTACTAGAGGCCTGGGGCACAAAATGTGTGCATGGTTAGGATCCCCAGGCCTGGCTGGTGATCAGGGCTGATCAAGACCTTCCTTCATTCCATGCTGCTCTGCCTTGGTGGTCAGTGCACATCATAGCAAGCAGTCAAACTCCTAGTCAGTTGAACTCCTGAAGGGACAATATGCATATTAGCCTTTTATTATATAGGACTAAAGGTCCAGTGCATGAACTCATGCATGGGGATGGGGTTGTCCCTCAGCCCAGCCTGCATCCTCTCCAATATGGGGCCCCTCAAGGGATGTTTGACTGACTGTTTAGGCCCGATCCCAGCCAGTCAGACATCCCTCTCATAATCTTGGACTGCTGCCTTCCAATTGCTTGCCTGCCTGCCTTCCTGATTGCCCCTAACCACTTCTGGCTGCCAGCCTGATCACTCCTAACCACTCCCCTGCCAGCCTGATTGATGCCTAACTACACACCTTCCCTACCAGCCTGTTTGCCCCTAACTACCTTACCCTGCAGGCCTGGTCCCCCCAACTGCTCTCCCCTGCAGGCCTGGGTCCTTCTAACTGTCTTTCCCTGCAGGTCTAGTTACCCCCAACTTCCCTTATCTGAAGGCCTGGTCCCCTTAACTGCTTCCCCCTGCAGGCTTGGGTCCTCCCAACTGCCTTTCCCTGAAGGTCCAGTTACTCCCAACTTCCCTCTTCTGCTTGCCTGATCACCCCTAACTGCCCTCTCCTGCTGGCCTGACCACCCACAACTGACCTCCCTTGCAGGTCTGGTCCCTCCCTACTACCCTCCCCTGCTGGCCATCTTGTGGTGGTCATTTTGTGTCCATATGACGGCAGGATCTTTAACCACATGGGGGCAGCCATCTTGTGTGCTGGACTGATGGTCAATCTGTATATTACTCTTTTATTAGATAGAATAGAGGCCTCTTGCACAGGTGGGGGCCAGCTGGTTTGCCCTGAAGGGTGTCCTGGAGCAGGGTGGGTGTTCCCTTGGGGCATGGGGCAGCCTGGGGAGGGGCCTGTAGTGGTTTACAGGTCGGCCACGTCTGCCAGTGACCCAAGTGGAGGCCCTGGATCTGAGATTTATTTATCTTCTGTAATTGAAACTTTGTAGCCTGGAGCGGAGCCAAGCCTCCAGCTGGCTCTGTGGCTGCAGCCATTTCTGTTGGGGTTTATTTATCTTCTATCATTGAAATTTTGTAGCCTGGAGTGGAGGCGTGGGCCAGCAAGGGAAGGCTGAAAGCTTGTCTTCCTTCATTGCCAGGGAAACCCGTCTCCCCTCCTGCTCTCCCTGGCTGCAGCCATCTTGGTTGGGTTTATTTGCATATTTGCTGGTGGGTGTGGCTTCTGGGTGTGGTTTGTAAGTGTATCGGAGGTATGGTCAATTTGCATATTACTCTTTTATTAGATAGGATAATACTAGATTTGAAGAACAAAAGGTAAAGTGATAAAGATCATAAGTATGGTAATAATATAAAAAATAATGGAAACCTTGTTTATTCCAAGAAAATACCTTTTGAAAAAAAGCAAAATAAACACCTTTGGAAAAAAGCAAAATAAACAAATAGTTATCTTTCCTACTATATGATGTTATGAGTTAGCAGACACAGAAAGTCTTTTACTTTGTAATTTCTCTTGCTCTAAAAACTATTAGGTAAGCAAAGATATAAAATTATAATTGTGAAATAAATATTTAAAATGGAAGATTACAGTAGGCCAGACTTATTTACTTAATGTTTGTGGGCTTTAGGAGCCACAGAGTGCCAGATGGAGGACACAAGCTAGGTCCTCAAGTCCCCTGACATGCTACTACCAGTTATTCTCTTCTGAATAACCTAGAAGACCATTTCAAGTCAGAATCAATAACTTGGAGGTCAAAATATAATTATGTTGGAAAATGTTATATTTAAAAAAAAAGAGAACAGAACCTCTAAGTTAATTTTACTTTCTAGCTATGTTTTACTGAAATGTTACTGAAAAAACATCATTTATCATGATAAGAGAGTATTCTTCACACCTCTAGAAAATTCTAGAGACAAATTATGTTTAAGTCCACATTAATAGTCTGTGTTCCCAGTAATAAAACCCAAGCATACTCCCACCCATAGCAGCAAACAGCATGAAGGGTTATAAGGGAACCATGCCAGAGAAAAGGAAACAATTTAGCTGAAACTCTTGAAGTGAAGAAAAACATGCTCATCTCTCTTGCCCTCTTTTTCTCACTCTTACCTCCTGTTGTTAAGCTTTTATCCTTTGGCAACATGAGTATGCACACAGCCTTTGAATCCTTCTCATATACTGTAGCTTCTTATGATAATTCTGAGGTGTGAATCTGATGCCTAATGACCCTCTTTCATCACTTTGTCAGCATTCATTCACAAGATGCTCAAGAACACTTTCAGTTAAACACTGTTAAGCCATAAATTAAGGCTGACCTACACTGTGCTAAAACTTCTATTTCACTGGTTGTTCTTTTTACTTTTTTTTTTTTACGTTGGCACAATATTATTTGATACTAAGTAAGGGGTTAATACAAATTCTCATACATGCATCTAAACCTGAAATTTCCTCTCTTCAATATTGTGTCAGTGAATAGAACTTTAAACTACTCAAATACCAGGAAAATTTTTGCAACACACTGTTATGAACAGGGTGGACTGTGTGGCTAAAATGTCCTGGGTTCATACCCTTTTTTCAAAATTTTCTAACTATAACCCTGGGGAGAGTTTTCAGTGATTTATATGTTCTCACCTGTAAAATGATGCTTTAACATTGTTTCACAAGATGGTGAGAAAACTAATTCTCTAGTAATATGCTAGGAAGATGGTAGGAATTAACAAATTAAAATTCACCAATTTCTCTCTGTCATCGCACTAATTTTGAATTAGAAAGCCAAATTTGTGCCTCCACCTTCCTCTAACATGTCTGACTAAGGTGCACTCTAATCATTCTGTAGCCCTGGAGGCTCAAGGGATCCTTATGCAAATTTCTGAGGCAAGCATAGAAAGATCCGCTTAGGAGCCTGGCTACATATTTCTTCATATGTCACGGCCTGACTTGTGACCTCATGAAAGTAAATATATGACTTTTTCACATACAGATTTCATTCTGTTTCTAGAACACATTTTAGAGAATCTATGGCATTATTACTCCTACTGGAATAAATACTACTCCCAATTTTTTTTAAATCACAGTTCTTAGGCTGTGGTTCCAAGATTACCTACCATTACTGTAAACCTCTCTACTGAAAGCTGGTCTCAGATTTACTCAGGGAGCTGAGCATTGTTTATTTATTCATTCTTCCAATAAATATTTGTAGAGTATTTTATATGTGTCAAAGACAGTTCTAAGCACTTAGGATATAATATTTGATAAGAGAAACTTTGCCTTCTTTATTCAAGTCATGTACTGAGAATAAACAAACAAACAATATAATTATAGCTCTGAGATAAATAATGCTTAGGGGTCAGGGGTAATTAGGAAATGGGTTCTGGAGGATCAGAAAATTACACTGAAATCTAAACCATAAAAAAAAGCTAATTTACCAAAGACCTGGAAGAATATTATTGTGTAGAACCAGCATGAAGTTCTAAAATACTTTGTAGCTATGTCATTGCTTGATAGGTAGAACTACTATCCTTTAAAAAGTTAGAAATTTTTATATCAGAATGTTCACTATTAATTTATTTTTCTATGGTATTTATGTTTTCCTATAAAGAATGCATGAGCTAGGCTACTTGTTTTAATTTTAAGTAAATATATTTTGTTTGGTCCAGGGCTAAATACTTTAAATTTATTTTGCTCAATATTGTAATTTTTAAGAAAATTATTAGTAAAATAATAACAATGTATTTTTTATGGTTGTGTTATATTACACTTTAGTAATATACTCACATATCCTATATAATAAAGAGGTGATATGCAAATTGACCATCACACCCTCACACAAGATGGCCAGCAGAGGAGGGCAGTTTAGGGAGTCCAGGCCTACAGGGCAGGGTGTCAGTTAGGAGCAACCAGGCCTACGGTCAAGGGCAGTTAGAGGGAACCAAGTCTGCAGGGGAGGGCAGTTGGGGGCAATCGGGATGGCAGGGGAAGGAAGTTAGTGGCAATCGGGCCAGCAGGGGAGTGGTTAGGCATTAATCAGGCTGACAGAGGAATGGTTAGGGGGTGATCAGGCTGGCAGGCAAAAGCAGTTAGGGACAATTAGGCAGGCAGGCATGCCGGAGCCTGCCGGCAATCAAACAGTACCTGATTGAAGGGATAAGGATAAGAAAAAGACAGACAAGAAAAGATGGGGTTGGGAGGTCTGAGACTTAAGTCTACAGCCCCGGGTTTATTCCCAGCATAGTATTTAAACACAAGCAGAGGAGGGAGTTACACAAATCAGGTATTTGCAACACAGTCACTGACCTTCTAAGTAATCAAGACCTTGTAAGATCTTGCACATAGGCATCAACATTTTTTCAGCCCAGCTGTTTAGTTATGTCTAAACTCTGCATTCACATCTCTGTTTATTAAACTGAATGGTAAGAAAGCAGAGAACTATGTCTAGAATCTGCATTCAGAATTCTGTTTATTAAACTGAAGGGTGAGAAAGCAGAGATCTATGTCCAGAGCCTGCATTCAGGTCTCTAGTACCCCCCTATGCCCGGGGCAGCTCCCTACCCAGGCATACAGGCATTTGGGAGCCAGCAGTCATGGATTGTGAGAGGGATGTCTGAGAGGTCCCAGATTGGAGAGAGTGCAGGCTGGGCTGAAGGACACCCTCTCCCACCTAGCCCCCCCTCGGTGCACAAATTTCATGCACCAGGCTTCTAGTTCAAATATAAAATCTTTTAGTTGAAATAAATTGTTTTCCCAAGAGAAAATATATTACTTGTCCACTTTCTCTATAATGTCACGTAGTAAATCTCTCCTCAAATTATTATTTCAAAAATTCAACAATAGACTATCCATCAATATGGTACTGGGAAATAAGTAAAGTCAAGTGGTTTATTATTTGTTGGTAGAATTGATATTTTTCTCTGAAGACTTAGGTATCTAAGTATGCTTTCCTGGAACTGGAAAATATGTTCTTGACCCTATGGTTTCTCTGTATTGTTGAGAAGAGTTTAGATGTTTAGTAATTTAATCAATGCTGGTATGTTTTGTAATTTAGTGTTATGAAAGCAACACAATGCAAGATTGTTTAAGTTTCTTTATATTTGCACAGGGTCAAGTGGGGAGCAAATTTTTCAGTTTAAACCAATTCTGTTGTTTTTATTTTAATTTATGGATTTAATACTACAAACCTCTATTGCTACATACACAAAGGTATCAGTGTCAAAAAGTCAAAATCAAATAACATAGTAAGGGTATAAGAAATGTTACGCATACATCAAATAATTCTATCCTGGGGTGATAGGCAGATCTAGAATAGCACTTTCCAATATATGAACTCCTTGAAACTTTGGAGGTTCCTATGACACTATCCCAGGGACAGTGAGATCACGATCACAACAATTTTTATAATAATTGTATCACTTTTATTTTGCTGTCATAACAAACTTTGCAACTTAAAACACAAATTAACTAACAGTTCTGTAGGTCAGAAGTCTGGCACAGATCTCACTAGGCTAAAATAAAAGGAATTGGCATGGCCCCGATCCTTTTTGGAGGCTCTATGGAAAACCTGTTTTCTTACTCATTCAGGTTTTTGGCAGAATTTAATTCCTGACAGTTGTAGGACTGAGGTTCCATTTTATAGCTTCCAGAGAATATGCATATTTCTTGGCTTATGTCCATCTCACCCAGTCTTCAAAGTCCATAACTGATTTTAGTGTGTCTCTCACAATGCACATCTCTTTTGTCTGTTATTTCTTTACTCTATCTCTTTTTTTCTCTCACTGCAGCTAGGTAAGTTTCCATGCTTTTAAGTACTCAGGTGAGTATATTGGACCACCCAATAACCTAGAATAGTCTTCTCAGCTCAAGGTCCCTAAACTTAATCATATTTGCAAAGCCCCTGTAATGTAAGGATACATATTCACAAGTTTTGAGAATTAGGACCTAGATATATTCAGGTAACATTATTTTGTCTACCACACTAAAATTGAGACTGTCTTTTAACTC
Organism: Lasiurus borealis; assembly: GCA_004026805.1. Taxonomy (NCBI): domain Eukaryota; kingdom Metazoa; phylum Chordata; class Mammalia; order Chiroptera; family Vespertilionidae; genus Lasiurus; species Lasiurus borealis. Next base: position 27,194 of record PVJN01013350.1, on the reverse strand, counting down.
TGTTGACATTTGTACTGAGGGTGCAAAAGCAGTAGTGTATAAACTGTTCGTATTTTTAGCATAATCAAGGCACTGACACCAAACTACATGACATTAATATATTTTTCACTTCCATGTGTTTGCAGTAAGATAAAAAATAAAGAACATAAATATTTGATTAAACATTCAAATTATTAATTTTAGTAATGAGTAACCCTTAAATATACCTCTTGTTAATATTTTGTGTCATGAAAATGTTCATAAATAGTTCTCCTACATTATGAAGTGTGATGGTAAATTGAGGAAAAATACCTATTTTAATTATATACATATACTTATTTTTATAAAACTGTATCTTTGCTTGTATTAATAGCATATAAATTATGGCTTTTTAGACTCATATATTTGACTGATATAGTCTATAACAGTGGTCGGCAAACTGCAGCTCAAGAGCCACATGGGGCTCTTTGGCCCCTTGAGTGTGGCTCTTCCACAAAATAACACATCCTGGGTGAGTCTATTTTGAAGAAGTGGTGTTAGAAGAAGTTTAAGTTTAAAAAATTTGGCTCTCAAAAGAAATTTCAATCCTTGTACTGTTGATATTTGGCTCTGTTGACTAATGAGTTTGCCAACCATTAGGCGAGAAAACTGAAATCATTTGACACTTCAAGAAACCAACACAAATCGTTTGTTGCAAATAATAAAATTTAAGATTTCAAGCCAAAATAGTAATCTGGAAAACTTCTATGTGCTACCACAAAGTTTATACTTATCTTTAGTTGTGATAATAATGAATGCTATAATATATATATATATATATATATATATATATATATATATATATATATATATAATGAAATGTGGCACCACTTATAATATCTGCATAATTAAAAAAACAGCATTTTAAAAAAAGGCATGATGCAATAAATTCTTGAATAAATAAAAAAAATCTAAAGGAGAAAGATTATTTAGGCATAAAGCTATTTAGTTATTTAGTTTTAGAATTGAATGCTCATTGATTCTATTTAGGGTCCCACATCACAGTTAACATTTTAGAAACAAATACTTATTTGAAAGCATATCTAATTACTTTTCCCTTTTCAAATATATATTTTTGTGAAGCTATAGTTTCTCCATATACTTCAACCAAATCAACAAAACAACATAATAAATGCAGAATCATATTTTCAATCCAGCTATCTTCCATTACTCTATACTTTATAGAGTACAAAATCATAAATTAAACTTATTGTAGTCACTAATTTTGGGGAGGAAGGAAAACACAATTACTTTTCATGAATTTTTTATGAATGTAAAGTATGAAAGGTTTACTACTGTCGTTTATTTTAAATCTCTGTTTTACTATCCTATTAAATAAAGAGGTAATAAGCAAATTGACCATCATTCCAACATACAAAATGGCCTCGCACATGTGGTCAAAGATGGCAGCCACAAAATGGCAAGCAGGGGAGGGCATTTGGGGCGACTAGGCTCTTCAAGGGAGGACAGTTGGGAGGTAACAGGCCTGCAGGGGAGGGTAGTTGGGGGGAACCAGGCCTACAGGGGAGAGTAGTTGGGGGGAACCAGGCCTGTAGGGGAGGACAATTGAGGGGGACCCAGACCTGCAGGGGAGGGAAGTTATGGGGGACCCAGGCCTTCAGGGAGGGCAGTTGGAGGGGGGACCAGGCCTGCAAGGGAGGTCAGTTGGGGGCAACCAGGCCTGCAAGGGAGGTCAGCTGGGGGCAACCAGGCCTGCAGGGGATGACAGGGACTATCCGGCCAGGAGGGGCGGGCAGTTAGGGGTGACCAGGCCAGCAGGGGAGGGAAGTTAGGGACAATTGAGCCAGCAGGGGGGCAGGGGGCATTGATCAGGCTTGCAGGAGAGTGGTTAGGGTGTGATGAGGCTGGCAGTCAGAAACAGTTAGTGGCAATGAGGCAGGCAGGCAGGTGAGTATTGGGAGCCAACCATCATGGATTATAAGAGGGGTCCCAGATTGGAGAGGTTGCAGGTTGAGCTGAGGGACACCTCCTCCCCATGCATGAATTTCATGCACCAGGACTCTTGTTAATACTATAAATCTGGGTAAATATAACCAAATACCAAAAGTTCTTTGGGATTCTTGATAATTTTAGGAATATAACATAATCCTGAGATCAAAATTTAAGAACTACTGAATTGATTAATGTTATAATATTTCATTTTACTATGTTTATTTTTATGACATTGTTAAATGTTTAGAATTAAAAGCTAAATTTATGTTGTTCCACAATAGAAATATATAAGTAATACCCGAGTGAAGGGAATTGGTAGCTTGTAAAGTGATTGGTTGCTTTGTAAAATTTATTGGTTGCATTTACACACACTTGGAAATATTTTTGTTTTATTAGCAAAAATATTATATATGTAGCAAGTGGGTTTAAAAGTACATATCTATCTTTCTTTTCAGTTCTATCCATTTTTCTACATGTTTTGAAATTCTGTGTGTACTTAAATGCGTACAGAATTAGAATTTTTACGCATTCTTTTTTTTAAAATAAATTTTTATTATTTTTTTCAAAGAGAGGGAGAGGGATAGAGAGTTAGAAACATCGATGAGAGAGATACATCAATTAGCTGCCTCCTGCATACCCCCTACTGGGGATGTGCCTGCAACCAAGGTACATGCCCATGACCCCAATCAAACCTGGGGCCTTTCAGTCTGCAGGCCGATACTCTATCCACTGAGCCAAATTTGTTTCGGCAAGAATTTTTATGTATTCTTGAAGACTTCATTCCTTTATCATTATGTAATGCTCCTCTTTATTCTTGAGGATCTTTGTTTAGACTGTTTATTCAAATTAATTCAGATCTTTAGCTTTCTTTTCATTAATGGTATATCTTTCTCCATATATTTTAGCCTGTGTCTTTCCGTTTAAAGTCAGTTCTTATAGACACATATAATTGCTTTCATATACATTTCAATGGTCTCTGTTGTATATAAACCATTCATATTTGTAGTAATTGCTAAGATAGTTGCATTAATATTTATTTACATGTATACATGTATATATATATGTAACATATATATATATGCATATATATATATGTACATGTATACATGTAAATAATACAATCCATTGTTATTAAGGCTTCAGTAGAAATAGTTTAGTGAAAAGACAAATAAATTTACTCCTATTAGGCCATATATAGGAATATTAAACATATGGTCTATACGGTTACTCAATAGAAAGTATTTTTGTAAAGGCATTATAATAGTTGTAATACAAAATTCCAGTTTTGGGCTATTAATTTTATGAATACCTAAGTCCATATGAAAATTTTATGTTAAAAATTAAAGATTTAGATAAATGTGCTTTGATGAGTATACTACTGACCTTAATTTGCTTCAGCCAAAACCTATTATCTGAATTTTATAATTTTATAATTTAATTGAAGATTTAGTATATCATAAAATTTTATGGCAAAAAATAAAAACCATCATGAAATGTAAAATTTGCTTAATGTAACCTATATAAATTAATTATATCTGTTTGGTGTGTAGATATTGTTATTTGATTTAAATATTCTGCTTTAAATTAGATCTATTTAAAAAAAGGATAAATAGTACTTGGACTTTATCCAGCTTTTGGCCTTTTTTACTATGGAGGGTTAGACATAGCTGGGAGGCATTCTGAATTAATGAAAAATAACTTAATATGAACATACTTTTAAAAAGTAAGACTATTAAAACACAGATTCATGATAAAACGTTGTGATCTGATTTAGGTAGTTTTATCTCATTATAAACACACACACACTTTTATTAGTAATGTAACATTGATATAACTAAAACATTCCGGAAAAGGTACTTTACCCCACACTTTTCCTAATAAAACAAGAAGTAATTATTTAAATTGTTTTAAAGTGGTTCTTAATAAATGTTATTGAAAAGTTAATAGAGAAAACCAACCAAAACCGATTTGGCTCAGTGGATAGAGCGTCGGCCTGCAGACCGAAAGGTCCCAGGTTTGATTCTGGTCAAGGGCATATACCTTGGTTGCGGGCACATCCCCAGTGGGGGCATGCAAGAGGCAGCTAATTGATGTCTCACATCGATGTTTCTATCTCTCTATTCCTCTCCTTTCCTCTCTGTAAAAAAATCCATAAAATATATTGAAAAAAAAAGAAAGAAAATCAAATTATCACAGTTTTGGTGAAAAAACATCAACAGCAACCTTGTATTGTCAAATTCAGTATATCTTTTTATAAAACACATTCTTTCCAAATACAAGTCATCTTCACCTTATTTTTTTCATTAGATAAATATAATTGTTAGTACAAAAATACGTTTTTATTAGACACAAAGTAATTATTTGGTAAATAAATGTTTGAGCTTAGAAATTTTATTGGTGTACCTATGTTATTTTAAAAGTTTCTGATATACAGAAATCAAATGGTAACAGATTATGAAAGGAATTTTATTGGTTCCTCATTTCAGAGAACATGGATATTTATTAAATTTTGATGCTGATCTTCTTGTTTTCAAGCTTGAGAGACATCTTGATTACAACCTGTATCCTAGTTGTAATGCCTAATTGTCAACATAATGTCAAGAGGACTAAAAGGAAAATAAATCTTTCAAAATGACAAGATTATATTATTTCAGACCAATTACTGAGGAAAATGTTGTTACCAGTAACTGTCAGGCATGCAGTTAGAATATTTAAAAAGCTTTATGTCTATATCATGCAGGCAGTATAGTGTCATGATTAAAATGCAGTTTCTAGAGTCAAAATTGTGAAGACTGAATTTTAATGTCACATTTCTTTACTATTGTAGTTGGATAAATCATATAATGTCTAATCCTTAGGTTTCTCATTTACTTAAATGGGAAAATATTTACTAAAGATTTGCCTTAAAAGTGATTAAGGCAAGATTTTATGTAAATGAGTCCTCAGATTTGCTGTCATATACTAAGTTATATAAGAAGTATTAGCTATATAAATGTAAATGAATGATTACTAAATGCCTAAAAAATATTTGCCAACTAACTATTATCCTTTTAATGTCTTAAATTTCAAAATCATAATAAGTTTATGAGTTGGAAAGGACATCAGAGGTCAAATGGGCATTGCATGACTTAGTATGTTGGAAAGCTTTCACTAGATCAGTGGTCAGCAAACTGTGGCTCATGAGCTACATGAGGTTCTTTGACCTCTTGAGTGTGGCTCTTCCACAAAATACCACGGCCTGGGAGAGTCCATTTTGAAGAAGTGGTGTTAGAAGAAGTTAAAGTTTAAAAAATTTGGCTCTCAAAAGAAATTCAATCGTGTACTGTTGATATTTGGCTCTGGACTAACGAGTTTGCCAACCACTGCACTAGATCACTAGTGGTTACCTATTAGTGCTTTCTTGTCCCTCCCATGGTGATCTTATCTTAAAATGTAAATGCTCCAGAAGATGGCAATTTTTAAAATTGCTTCTCAGTAAGTGATTAGTTCCTAATGAGAGCAACCATCTTTTATGGAGGCTCATTTGTGTAGCAGTTTTACGAAAATGGGACTTGCAGTTAAATAGTGGTTCTAATAATTACTACTAATCTTGGGTAGATTTTTTTACTTTCCTTTGTCTCAGTTACTTCTTTGTAAAGTGTGAATAAAAATTTACTTACTTCATAGGATGATACTTACAGTTAAGTAAATTATAATTTTTAAAGCATTGAGAATAGTCTTTAGGATATAATAACTACAAAAAATTCTTATTGTCATTATCATACCATTATCATTCTAAGACATCCATAAAGGAACATGGAGAGGAAGTATGGGATAATACCACTTTAAAGAATTGCTCAGCTGCAATTCATCTCATTCATTGAAATTAAAACAAGGTGGTCCCAAATTATTAACCATCCCAGTCACCTGGCAAAAAAACATGTAGAGTTTTTTGGAAGAAAATAACATTACTTTTAATTAATTTAAAAAGCACATTGTCTAAGACAAAATAAAATAATTATGAATTTGAGGAGAAAATATAATGTAAGAAAATATCAACATAGGTCATGGACAGTAAAAATGCACACAAAGTTTAAATATATTTTTGCTAAGAGATATACACTTTAAAATAAATTTGTGAAATGATAGAAACAACAAAATTGAAAACTTCAATAGAAAACTGGAAATTATATAACTAAAATATGCAATTTAGAAATTAAAAAATCTATAGGTGATTTTGACAAGAGATTAGAAAGAGCTGAAGAGAAAATTAATGTATTTGAAAACTTTTTGCAATATATATCCTAAATAAAACATGGAGAGACAGAATATTTTAAAAAATCAGAGGGAAGAGGTATAAGCTAAATAATAAAAACAGTTTACTTATTTTAATGCAGTCAACAAATGAGAGAGAAGTCATATTTGAAAAACAATGAACTGAAAACTTTAAAAATTTAAAATAAATTGAAAATGAATTATGCTTTAAAAATCATACACAGTATAAACAAAAATATGTGAGAAATTATATATGAATAATTATTTTACAGAAAAACGAAGTTAAAGAGAACAATCTGTTTTTTATAAGACAGATTATTCCTATACACTTATAATAGTTTTATCACATTCTGCATTCTATTCTAGAATACTCTGACTTCCAAAAGAGGTTTTTTTTTAAATTATCATTATTATTGCTATTACAGATGTGCCCATTTGTCTCCTTTTTGCAAACTTCCACCCATTTCCCACCAACCCTCCCTCTGGCCTTTACCATACTCTTGTCTGCATCCATGGGCTATGTATATATGTTCTTTGGCTAGTCTCTTCACCTTCATTCATCCAGTCACCTCTTCCCTCTCCTCCAACATGTCAGTCTGTCCAATGTATCCATATCTCTGGCTTTATTTTTTTCTTCATATAAGTGAGATCATATCTTTCTCTGAAGGGCTTATTTACCTTAGCATATCAATCTCCACATCCATCCATGCTGTCTCAAAAGATAAGATTTCCTTCTCTTTTACCACCCATGTTGATTAATATAAGTTCTTTATATATTTTGGAAATTAAGATGTATCAATAGCAAATATATTCTTCTACACAAGTGGGTTCTCTTTTCACTTTATTGATGGTTTCTTTTGCTGTGCAGAAGCTTTTTAGTTTGATGTATTCCAATTTGTTTATTTTTTCATTTGTTTCTCTTTCCTTCAGAGATATATTGGCAAAAATAGAGAAGAATCTTAAAAAGAGCCAACGATACATATAATCTTCAAAGGATCAAAAATTGAACTGACATCTAACTTGTAAATGACAGTAATGAACCTAATTGTATCTTCAAAGTATTGATAGAAAATAACCTCCAAAATTGATCTTGATAGGATAATATGTCCTAATTTGAGATAAAAATACCCTTTAGAATGAACATAAAATATTGATACTATTAGAAAAAATTAAAATTAATTTATACCTATTAAGGTTAAATTTTAAATAATTTCCTGCATTATAAAAAATAGTAAAAGTGGTTTCTACAACTCATCACCACAAAGACAAACAATCCAATTACAAAATGGGCAAAAGACTTCAGTAGACACTTCTCCAAAGATGATGTACATATGGCCAATAGACATATGAAAAAAAAAAATGCTCAACATCACCAATCATCAGAGAGACACTAACTGAAAGGACAAGGAGATATCATCTCACAGCTGCCAGAATGGCTGCCCTCAATAAATCAACAAAGAACAAGTGCTGGGGAGGATGTAGGAAAAAGGGAACCTTTATGACTGTTAGTGGAAATGCAGACTGGTGCAACCAGTGTGGAAAATAGTATGGAATTTCATAAAAAAATTAGTAATGAAACTGTCTTTTGACCCAGCAATACCACCTCTGGGAATATATTCTAAGAATCCCGAAACACTAATCAGAAAGAGTATAAGCATTCCTATTTTCTTAGCAGTGGTACTTATAATAACCAAGATCTTAAAACAGTAGATGAGTGGATAAAATTGCTGTGGTACATTTACACAATGGAACTAGTACATGATGTAAAAAAGAAGGAAATCTTGCCCCTTGTGACAACATGGCTGGACCTGGACATTATCATGCTAAGTGACATAAGCCAATTAGAGAAAGATAAATATCACAAGATCTCACTTATAGGTAGAGTCTAATGAACAAAATAAACTGCTGAACAAAATGGAACCAGAGGCATTAATACATGGACCAGTCTGACAGAGATCAGAGGGGAGAGGCTTGTGGGGGACTGGATAAAACAAGGAATAGAGCCTATCAGTATGGCTAAAGGGTTGAACATCTACCTGTGAACCAAGAGGTCGCTGGTTCAATTCCTGGTCAAGGCACATGACTGGGATGCAGGCTCAATCTCCACTAGGAGGCATGCAGAAGGCAGCCAATTGATGATTCTCTCTCATGATTGATGTTTCTATCTTTCTTTCTCCATCTCCTTCTCCTTCTTCTCTGAAATCAACAACAAAAAATATATATTTTTAAAAAGGTGGAGAGAGTAGCCAAAGAACATTTATACAGAGCCTATGAATGTAGAAATATATATTTGGAAAGCCAAGGAGAGGTGAAAAGGAAAGTGGGTGGAGGTGGGCAAAGTGGTGGTAAATGGGGTACATCTATAATGGTCTCAACAAAAAAATAAATAGTAAAAATGACTTTAAATGAGAGAGAGAACACTGTGAAAAAACTTTAGTCTAAAAATTAATAAATTTAAGATAACATAAAGAGGCTAAGTTCAATCATTAATGACTTCTTTTATGATAATCATAATTTTCCTATGCATAAAATTTTAAATTAATATTATTTATATAAAATATCAAAATAGAAAAGAGGGGAAGAAAAAACTGCATCTTCTTTGCAGAAACCATATTCTAGCACTCAAAATCAAATAAAAAAAAACAGATTTAAAATAATGCTTAATTTTCTGAACTAAGAAGAATTAATTCAGCAGAATATTTTATGGGTGGTTGAAGGAAATACCAAGGAAAAAAAAGCATCCTTAAGATAGCATATATCACACATTTCTAAACTTTTTAAAATGCTTTATTTTGTGGGACAATAATAAAAATAAGACATAATAGAAGCATGTTTCACTCTTTTATTCTAAAAACACTTGTTTTCCTTGGATTATAGGCACAATACAGATAAACATCATAAAGTTGTATATAAAAGTCTTCGATGCTTAAAGGGTCCATAAGTCAATAAAAAATGACTTAATGTTAAAATGTTCTTTATTCATGTGTTATGAATACATATTTGATGTACATGCTTAAAATAAAAGGTTATTTCTTTAAAAGTGTTCTAAATTATCTCCAAAGGGTGCTGATAAATCACACCTATGCAGAGTGTGAAGACAATACAGAAAATAAGCACATTTAGAAGACTGTCCAAATAATCTTACCTGATAATAGACTAACATGTAAATTGACCATACCTCCACTACACCCAGGAGCAAGTATGCAAATTAACTCAACAAAGATGGTTGTTAATTTGCATACACAGGTGGGGAGAGAAGACTGAAGACAGCAGAGAAGGAAGCCTATCGTTGCAGAAGGGAGCTAAGTGGTGGTGGAGAAGGGAGAGAGGCAGTGGAGAAGGGAGGGAATGAGGCAGCTTTGCTCTGGCTGCAGGAAGCTCTATTCTTGCAGGAATAGGTCTAAGGAAGCTCTATTCTTCTAGGAATCTTTCTGAAATGGACCTCTAGTATTGTTATATATATTTTTTTAAAAGATACATATTTTATTGATTTTTCACAGAGAGGAAGGGAGAGGGATAGAAAGTCAGAAACATCGATGAGAGAGAGACATTGATCAGCCACCTCCTGCACACCCCACACTGGAGATGTACCTGCAAGCAAGGTACATGTCCCCAACTGGAATAGAACCGGGGACCTTTCAGTCCGCAGGCCAATGCTCTATCCACTGAGCCAAACCGGTCTCTGCAGTATTGTTATATTTAGTAATTAAGATATATAATGTCAATATTTGTTTTATTTGCATTTTCTATGTAATCACAGTATAGATTCTAAATGTAACTATGAAGGTCCACCTACACTATAGCCACAGATTTCAAATAATTTCTTAACTACAGAGAGATATTTTAGCTAGAACACATAGAAATAGGATATTTAGAGTATTTTTGACTTAAAAATTTCCAAATCGAAATAGTTTTCCCAATATATAGGGGAGAGAGTTGCTACAATTTGTAACATGTATAAGTTTATTCTTAAATTAGAATATTAGTGCTCCAAAAAAAAAATGCCCTATCCATTATAACAGCAGAATCAGAATGAAAACTTAAGAACCTTATCTTCCTTAGTTTCATTTTCTATTCAAATGTTAAATAGATATATTTCTATCAATTTAAGAAAGGAAAAGGGGAGAGAAAGAGGAAAATATCAATGTGAGAAAACATCAATTGATTGCCTCCCATATGCACCCCCACTGAGAATCAAACCCACAACCTTTTGGTCCATGGGATGATGCCCCAATCCACTGAGCCACTCAGCCAAGACGAAATGTTAAAAAGATATTTTAAAAACTAGAGCAATTATGCATTTTAAAAACATGAATATAATGATAGAAATATTCTCAAGTATTCAAAATAACTATGTAGGAGTTGCCAAATTGTTCTCCAGTTATTAGAGAAAATTTGAATTTACATTCCCTGTATATAAGTATAAACATATATACAAATATTTTAATAATGTGGTATAATAGTCATATTAGGATGAAAATACTGTTCCATGCAATTTTGTATAGTATTTCTTTCTAATACATTCTGATTTTTAAAGGTAATTTTTAAATATATGACTTTTTAAATGTTATTTTTAAAGATAATTCAAAATGTAATTTTCAGTGATGTTTTTAGAATTCAATTAATTAGCCTGCATAAGTTTGAGTAAAATTATTCAAATGCATTTTGAGAAAATAGTTAGTAGTCTTATAGTAATAGAGGTTAATATGTATTCTGGACTTATGCAACTTTAGAATTTAATACATAGTTATAAAAATATCTGAAATTTAAATTTTATATATTTTGGTTTATGAAGGGCAATCAATTCTCTAACAGTAACAGACTGTCCCTAGAGTGATACACTTGAAAACATTATCTAATAACACACTTATATAACTTTCTTATAGATGAATTTTAAAAGATTGTAGATTGATATTTACTTTATATATACATAAAAACAATCTTAAATCCAAAGGATATAAATCCCTAGAAAGGTCAGCGGGGAGAGTCATGACTAATAAAATTGAATTCCTCAATATTACATATTAAGTATAGGGCAACATTTGATCAGACATTTCTATTAATGCATTTCAATCTGCCTGTTTTAATCATGTTTTATTTTTTATATTCCTACTCTCATTTCTTCAAAGGAAAAATGTACAACAATGAACACTGACAGATCTAATCCTTTCATCAAATTCTATAAAAATTTTGGGATATTTAGAATTGTATATGGTTGTCTGATTTTAAAGAGATGCTTCATATTAGTTGTTAAAGGAGCTCTAAGTCTCTAAATGCAAAAGTACTGCTGAAATATCAAGGCAGAAGAACAAACATTTGTCATCTAACTACAATAACAAAAGTATCTTCTACATCTTTCATAGGAATAAGTAGAGGTGCAAAATAATAACTTGAGTTGGAAATATGTGAAATTTATTTTGTATAAGGGGAAATATTTTTTGTTACATGTGAAATAACAGTTTTATAATTGGTATTTTTTTAATATATTTTATTGATTGTTTACAGAAAGGAAGGGAGAGGGATAGAAAGTCAGAAACATCGATGAGAGAGAGACATCCATCAGCTGCCTCCTGCATGCCCCGCCCCCCCACTGGGGATGTGCCCGCAACCAAGGTACATGCCCCTGACCGGAACTAAACCTGGGACCTTTCAGTCCTCAGACCGATGCCCCACCCATGGAGCCTACCTGTGCATGGATTTCATGCATTGGGCCTCTAGTATTTTTATAATAAACTGGAGAAGAACAGGAAATAATCTTTATTACCTTGATAATCTTGATTTGGTCATTTTATATTATGATTCCTTAGCAGATATACATATCCAGTAAGTTCCAATTTTATTTTTTTATTCATTTTTCATTAATAGATTTTGCTTATCTTGATCTTAATACTCTGCTTACTCTGGGCTATGGCCCTCAGACTAAGCACTTCTACAATAGGACTAAGGCTCTTTATCTGTGGTATTTCTTTATTCTTTGCTGATTATTTTGATGATGATCAATAACAAATACAATAATCATCATAATAATAATGTTATAATTAAACCAATTTCTATATGACAATTTTATTTGAAATACTTTCATTAGGTGTGTAGGTAAAAAGATCAATACATAGGAAAATAGATTTCTCATATATGACATTAGAATATGTTAGTGTATGTTAAAAAGACATTTAAAAATTAAATCGCCTTTGTTTAAAATTTACAACCATTTAATGCTTATTTAAGTTTTGGAAAAAAATATTTAATATTAATCATAGGTAAGTCAACATGGTATCAGTATGGGTTGGAGATATTGCAAAAATACATTTTTTTTCATTGTTTAGGTAAACATTTTATGCTGGTTTACATTTTATAATATCATATTATCAATTAAAAACTCAGATTAGTTTGCCTTGAAACCAGAATAAATAGGCAGATATTCTTAACTGAAAACTCCTACTTTTCTAAACAAATTTGTATTTCAAAGAGGACTAAAACTGACTGATAGAACTGAGTAGTTTTTGCATGTCTCGATATTTAATGTGCTCATGAAAATACTCATATATCCATTAGGCTAAGTCAAAACAGTAGAGCCCTACTTTAATATGAAACAACAACAAAACTAAACAAATAAAATGAACTAAAAAGAACCACAATGAGTAAAACATATTTTATATATGTATTGAAATTAAAAACATTTTTGATAGTATTAGAAAGCCATTCTATAAGGCCCATGAACAGAAAGCAGATGTAAATAATAAAATAATACCTTTTACTGTCAGTGAAGAACGTTATAATTTTATGTTGAATCCTTTAAAAGTGAGTCTTGAGACAAACACAGAAACATACAAAAGGTTGCTTTGGTTGTTCTTCAGGTTTTGTTTGTTTACTTGCTTGCTTGAGCGAGAATATTATTGCTGATAAGTGAAATCCCTTGTACTAAGCTGAACTCCCTTGAGAAAAGAAGCAGAAAATATATGGATTGAAGGTTCCTGGGATGGCAGCACACTGTACCAATCATACTGGAACACAGGGTATTGAATATATTCCACTGGCCTGCTCCTCATCAAGACACTCACTGACCAAAACCTAGGAAGAATGAGCAGGCTCACCATTTTAATTTCTTATAGATAATATGTAATAAACAACGTATGTTCCTCTTCACACTAACACAAAAGTCCCATTTTGGTTATTAATATTGAAAATACTTGGAGTGAGTTAAACCATCAATTATTTTGACAGCATTTATTCTCCCAGTGGCTTATATATGATTGCCATAACATATGTTTCACTACTTGAAAAAAACACACACCAAAAAACTAAAACAAAAGAAGAATGAAGAAAAATTGCAATTTTTTGGCGACTTGATGAAAAGCACACCTGTACTATCTCCATTTGTCATTTTTATTCTAGCCTTTTGCTCATCTCTTAATTTGTGTGTCAAGAAGTTTTTAAATGAGCTTCAAGTGCTTCTGCTTCAAAAGAAAACTTACATTTTAGTAAGTAACATTTTGACATTCACATGCCAAAAATTCAGGGAGAAAAAATGTTGAATTCAGGTATCAGCTCAAATCAAAGATAGCATATCCATCAGATGAAAAAAAAATGTGAGCTGCAACATTCTGCTTTAGGAGTGAAGTTTTGTTTACATTTTAAAGGGAAGCTTTGTTTGTATCCTTTTAAATATTAATACTAAGTATTTTTTATATGGCTTAGTTTACCTAAGAAAATCTACCTATGGATTATTATTCATAGGAAATTCAAGTTGAGGGAATAGGGAAGGCCTGTGCATATATATAATCACCCACAAGCTGTATTTTGTATTAATACTTTGAGCTCCTCCAAAATATTTTTGCCAAGGGAACTTACGATTTTTGTAAGTTGTATGAGATCCAACTTAAGATCTCAGTTGGAAACGACTCCTCTTTTATATGAGACCTATTTTATACTTTGGCATTTACAGAGTGAGGAGCTATGGCAAAACTTTGGAATGAAGGAATACATTTGTATCAGTTTCATAGGAATTTTGTTGCTCTAAAAATATATCCTGTGATTACTAATCAGCAAAAAAAAGAAAGAAAGAAAGAAAGAAAATGAAGTTACTGATCGATTTTGGTGGATTTTAAGTTGCTTCCTTCTGACTCTGCTAATTGCATCTGGTGAACACAGGAAAAGAAACTGCTCAGCTGGAAGGCATTACTGTCATACAGCCAATCAGGTGTACACATGGCCAATGGGAATTCTCTTCCCACAGCCTACAGCCCTGAGGTGGTTCCAAGCAGCTGGTGCCCTACCAGATCCATAAGTCACGTGGCTCTGCACACAGAGATTCCCTGCAATAAACAGGGCTTCCTGCAGCCTTCTTATTGCTGTGCAAAATGTCCCCTTCTTATGGAGAAAGTGTTGTTAAATGCCTACGACCGAAAAGCTATTGAGAACCGAGTAAGCAGAGAAAAATTGCCCTTAGTTCCCTGTGCTGTGAACTTTGAGCAATGTTAATGGGAGTTCTGTGAGCATAAAGGATATGCAAGGGCAGCAGGACTGCACCCTCAGTGGTTTCCAAAGAGCAGCCTGAGCTGCAAGACACTCTGCGAGTTAGCTGAGGAGTATCAGAGGCTATTTCAGGGCTGAATACATTTGCCATGTGGCTCCTCATACCAGCTGTCTCCAAAGTGAACTGAAGGTTTTTTGTTTTGTTTTGTTTTAATTTAAAATAGCTCTTCTTCTTATATATTATAATAAGCATTTTTCTTTCTTGATTAATATGCTATGATGGAAATTATTCCATCTAATTATTTTTTCTTCTAATTATTATTTCTTCAAAACGAGAAATTTGTTTTGCTAATTATTTTTTCTTCAAAAAGAGAAAGGCAGGATGCTGCACTAGAATCTGTAGTCGGAGAAAAATCACTTATTCTTTCTGAACCTATTTCCTCATCTCTAAACATAAGATAATACCATTCAACTTTATAAAATTATTGTAAGATCTTAAAAATAAATCCAAAGGCATTTTAACTAATAAATTATTACCTATTACTATCGTTATCATCAGTAACTTTGTCCCTTTCAAACCAATCATACATAGCAACAACAAAGGCGTTTTCAGACACCATTTTATTAGATTTTGTGTGTTTGCCTGATACGTTCAATAAAAATCCTAAAAGGTGACTAATGTAAATTTCAGCTTCTTCAAGGTTTTCTTAGTTACCTAAGACTTAACACAAAATAGACTCTGTAATCCTAGACGTTATTAATAAAAATAAGGATTAGAAAGGGGGAAAAAAAAAAAGTAAAATCAGCACTCTCCTTTTAAAATCTCACTTTGCTGGGATAAAACGCACATATGCAGAGCACAATTTTATGAAAGTTCCCAGAACATGCACGTGTCACTCTGGTGCTTACAATAAGTGCATTGGTCAAAGGCCGGAGAAGAGAGCGCGGTGGTTCCACCCAGGGCCCATCCCTCACCAGCTCCTAGTCTATTCCATTTCCGGAGGGTGGCGGGTTCCTCTTTCCCACTGCCGACCCGTCTCTCTCTTACTGATACTGTGTCCCTTGTACCCACAAAGGCTCTCCAACGTGCCAGTCGATTCCAGTTCAGTCCCCTTCAGCTCTGTACATTTCAAACGCCATAAATCCTAGCTCCTTCCTCTCCTAATTATTGGAAAATCCAAGTGTACGCTGAATTGATGGTTACAGGACTATTACCCTTTGGTACATTTGTCTCCGAGGATGTTTTCTACAAACGGCCTCAAGTGAAAGATCCCTCTCAGAACTGGTAAGAGGATATTTTTATGTCTATATTTCGCAGGTATAGACGCAGGCATATCTCAGAGATATTGCGGGTCTGGTTCCAGGCCTCGGGAATAAAGCGAGTGTAACGATGAGACGCCACCGCTTTGCTGGCGGAGCGTCTTATCTTCGAGGAAAAAAAGGACACCAACGCCGGAAACATCACACGGTGTGTGAGAAGCACAGTAAGGCCAGGCGCCATGCACTGCGGGCTGCCTCCCCGCAGAGAGAGGGCACTCGGCGGCCTGGTGCAGAGGCGCGCCTGGGCCTGCCTCGACGTGACGTGCGTGCGTTAGGTCTGACGTGAGGCGGCAGAGCCCTGACGTGACAGGACCAGCCTGACGTGCGACACGTCACGTGAGGTGCCATGACGTGACGTGGACCTGGTAGTTGGCGGTGGCGAGATTCCGAAGTCGCTGCC
Organism: Lasiurus borealis; assembly: GCA_004026805.1. Taxonomy (NCBI): domain Eukaryota; kingdom Metazoa; phylum Chordata; class Mammalia; order Chiroptera; family Vespertilionidae; genus Lasiurus; species Lasiurus borealis. The sequence goes on along the minus strand of PVJN01013350.1, from coordinate 10,777 downwards.
GCTTCGGTCAGGCGGTGGTTTTCGTCTAACCCGCCGCTCGGCGCCCTCTGGAAGAACCGCTTCGTGCCCGGGGGTGTTTACGCATGAAGCAGCGCCACAGGCCCAGGACTGCCTTCCCGCTCGTCCGCTGGGACCTGGGTAAGCTGCCCCAGTTCCCCAAGTCTCACTCCTCCAGCCCTGAAACACGGACCGCTAGTAACTAACTGAGGATGAGTGACACTGGAACCCCACGGGGGCCCCTTTCAGAGGGCCCTGGCAGCAGGTGTGGCATCTCTGCTGTAGAGAGGAGGCCGCCCTGCCCAGCAGGCGGCGCCGTCCGTGGCCGAGCGGAGCCCCCTGAGCCGGAGGGCGGTCCCCCCGGGATCCCTGCCGCCGGGGCGCAGGCCGGGGCTGCGGGCTCCATGCCCGGTGCGGGGCGTGCAGGAGCCGCTGCTCAGTGGTTCTCGCTCCTCATTGGCGTTTCCGTCTCTCCTTCTCCCTTCCTCTCTGAAATAGTATCTTTATTATTATATGTATATGTGTATGTGTATGTATATGTATATGTGTATGTGTATGTGTATATGTGTATATGTGTATATGTGTGTATATGTGTGTGTATATGTATATATGTATATGTGTGTGTGTATGTATATGCATATGCATATGTATATGTATATGTGTATGTGTATGTGTATGTATATATGTATATGTGTATGTGTATGTATATGTATATGTATATGTGTATGTGTATGTATATATGTATATGTATATATATGTGTGTATATGTGTATGTATATGTATATGTATATGTATATGTGTATGTATATGTATATATGTGTATGTATATGTATGTGTATGTGTATATATGTATGTATATATATATGTGTATGTATATATGCATATGTGTATGCGTATGTATATGTATATGTATATGTGTATGTATATATGTATATGTATATATGTATATGTGTATGCGTATGTGTATGTATTTGTATATGTATATGTATGTGTATATGTATATGTATATGTATATGTATATGTGTATGATTAGGCCGCCGGCGCAGCGACTGGGCTTCAAGGGACTGATGCTCCGCTGGTGTTTTGCTATTTTACTGTTTCCTGCACGTGCCTTACAGACGGGTCTGTAACTTCACAGAAAGACAGCTTATGAAAATCTTAACACTGTTCAGGCCTCGTGAGTATAATCCTCAACTTCCAAACTCTAGGTTTTACCATCTATATTATAGAGTCTCTTGTTGAAATTACAGCAGTCTTAAAAAACAACCGTGATTGCGTTAGAGTAGACAATAGGAGTTGTATCATTTGGATTATTGGTAAAAAAGTAAGTGACAGATGCTAGGGTTAGTGAACGATTAATATTAGACTGAACTTGAAAGGTGAGTTGGAATGTAAAAAGTGTAAATTTTCTCCAGCAACTTCAGGGTTCTGCCTCATTCTTCATCCACAGACGTGCACAGGATAGTAAACATCAAAAAGATGACACATATAGTGCATGACTGTTTTATTTTTCACCCAAATATATTTTCATGTACTCATCATCTTTTCTCCTCTTTTCCACTTCCTCCTCTGCCCCTTCAGCCTCCTATAGAGTAATTTTTATGAAATGATGTCCCATCATTCCTCATATTCCCCATAAGCTATTAATGTATTAAGTAGTAAATGATACATAAGTAGTATAAGTGAGATTTTTAGAAATAGTTAAATAAAGTAACAACTTAGTAGAAGCTAGTTATGCATTGTCTTTAGAAATGTGACATATCTGTGTCACTGTTCTTTTTAAATGCACTCAACTGCCACTTGCACTGCTCCTTATTAGGCCAGGAAAGCTCCAAACAAGGAATTATTGTAAATGTTAAAAGAGATACAAAATGTGACATATCCATAAAATGCATCTGCAAAGAATGCTTGGATATAAATTTCATATGTGGAATAGCAATTATATATATATTTTCTGAAAATCATTTCTTTATGACGCTGTCCTATTATCTCAAAAAATGATTTGTGTCTTTTTAAAAATGTATTTAATTGTTGAGAGTATTACAGATGATCTCCATTTTCCCCCCCTCACCCTCCTCCACCTGTCACCCATCCCAGGCCTTCTTCTATTGTCTATGACCAGTGACTATGAGTATATGCATAAATATTCTTTGATTTATCTATTTCTACCTTCCCTTCCACCTTCCTGCTGAGATCTATCAGTCTGTTTCACATTTGTGATCCTGTTTTGTTGGTCAGTTTTTGTTTAGTAGATGTCACATATAATAAGATCATGTGATATTTTTCTTTCTCTGACTGGCTTATTTTGCTTGGCATATTAATCTCTAAATCCATTCATGTTGTCACACAGGATAAGGTATCCTTTTTTTACAAATGCATAGTGTTCCATTGTGTAAATGTACTACAAGCTTTTTAATCCACCCATTTACTGGTAGACTTTTGGGCTGTTTCCAAATCTTAGCTATTGTAAATAATGCTGCTATGAACATAGGGGTGCATTCTTCTTTCTGACTCATGTTTCTGGATTCTTAGGATATACCCCTAGAAGTGGCATTGCTAAGTCAAAAGGCAGTTCCATTTTTAATTTTTTGAGGAAACTCGATACTGTTTTCCATTGTGGCTACATCAGCCTGCATTTAACACTGCTTGTTGCCAGTTGAGATTTCCAGCAACAGAGACTGAGATGGAATTTGGCATCCCATATAATAAAAGGGTCATATGCAAATAGACTGAACAGCAGAACAACCGAACAACTAATCAAAGAATAATATGCTAATAATATGCTAACGCTGCTCATCTGCTTGCTATGATGTGGTGCACTGACCACCAGGGGGCAGATGTTCCAACCAGTAGGTTAGCGTGCTGTTGGGGTCCGGTCAATTGGGCCTGAGCGAGATGGACCGAACATGCCCTGGAGCCCTCCTGATTGTACACCAATGGAGTCCCTCAGGTTGGCCTGCACCTTCTCGAAATCTGGGACCCCTCGGGCATGTCAGAGAGCCAGTTTCAGCCCGATCTTGCAGGTCACTCCACTTGGGAGGGCACTAGATGCAGGGCTTATGGCTAGTGAGCACTGCTGTGGCAGCACAAGCCTCTCCCTTTGGGGACTGATTGATTGGGTGCAAGTCTGAGGCAGGTACAGTGGGGCTGGGATGAGAGGAAGTGGCAGGTAGGAGCTGTAGGCATCATTGGACTGTGGGTTTTGGCCCAATCCCTGCAGGCCACCCAGAGGGACCCCACTTGTGCAAAAATTCATGCACTGGACCTCTGGTGTAGATATTTATTAGAGATCAACATCCCTAATCTGAAACTATGTTGCAGGTTAACCCTGTAAAAAACCCTGGAATGTAATAGCTCATCTTAGTGGCCAATACTGACTTTTGGAAAGTGTGCCAAAAGAGCAACCCGGGCCTCTAGCATTGCAAAGACAGAATTGCAAGGATCCAAGTATTCTCCGTTTTGGCAACACGATAGCATATAAAGGTTTTGATTCAATGTATATACTGCAACCTAAGGATTGTGCTTAATCCTTGTATAATACCAGTTCTGTATCAGGCTGACAAAAAGTAAGTGGTATGTTATTTGACACAACAGGTCAGTCCCATGTAAATAGGCTCACTCTTATACCTATTTTTATATAAATTTGTTCCCCTGCTCTGATACAATACAGGATAGGCCAAAAGTAGGTCTATAGTTGTGAGTACCTGAAATACAGAGTTTATTCTTGTATTATTATTTATTATTATATTATTTTTCATATTTACAACTGTAAACCAACTTTTGCCCCTTTAGAATTGCATGAAATTTAATGCCAATGAATCAATAGGTCCACAGACCTTCATATCATGGTGCTAGCTGAGGCCCAGCAGTTGAGAAACTCCATACCTTCAGTATTTTTCTTTCTTTAGGATAAATAATTGGCCCTTTCAAGATCAAATGACTCTAATGTATAATTTTTTAATAAGTGACCAGTTGGTCTTCTTGAGGTCTAATATCATATCACAGACTAAGCATTAGTATCTATTGATGGCAGATTGAATATTTAGTCTCACAAGCATATTCATGACCCCGAGGAAGTGAGAGGTCATGTTGTTGGTCCCATGAGTCATCTCTGTATTTCCCAATGTAACTATTCTTTTTATACACCCAGCCTACCAACACCAGTGTGGCTGATGACTGAGGCTCACTAACATCAACTTGCTAAGTCTTTCTATGACACATGTTTCATGATGTGCATCAATACAAAGGTGTTCACAATTTGTATCCACTCCCTTATGTCTGCCATGTATACATGCCATGGACCCATTTTAATCTTTTCTTGCCTAAGGTCCTGCCCAGCCAGACAGGCTATTTTGCCACAGGCAGAGCATACATACTGAGTGGCCAGATTATTATGATCTCTGAACGCATAATAATCTGTAATCTGGACACTGTGTGTGTGTGTGTGTGTGTGTGTGTGTGTGTGTGTGTGTGTGTGTGTATATGAGGCCTGATGCATGAATTCATACATGCAGCGAGGCGAGGGGAGCTCCAGGTTATTATGCATTCAGAGATCATAATAATCTGGCCACTCAGTGTATATTCTAATCTAAAGCCATTTTTCTTTTTTTTTACAACAAAATATATGTCCAGAGGGAAAACATGAAACTTTATTGGGAGAATTATTCTCCATCTTAATTTTAAAGTATACTCCTAGAGAAGGCTACAGTGAAGATGCCATCCATCTTTGGCACATCCATTAAAAACAAACAAACAAACAAACAAATAAAAACCTTCAGTTTTTTACTTCCTCAGTCTCTGTTCAGACAAGATTCTTTAAATGCCAGAGGTGTGACCTGAGGAATATCAGTACACAGTGGTGGAAGATATCTGCATCTGGGTTGTTTGCTTGTGAAGCTTGTTTGTGATCTCTAGTTCTAATCACATCGATCATAGAAGTACAACTTAATATGATAAGTTGTTAATGGATGGACCTGAAAAACCTTAAGACTTGGCACAGTTCATGGAGATTATTCCATCTCATGGTCCCTTGCCATCCATCCCATCATTAGGAACTTCTTCTCCACTAGAATCATGCCAGGATTTTTTATCAACAGACATAATTGATGTTGCATGACCTTGTTCCAGAATCCCATAGTCCTTTATTGTGATTATCCTACTAGCACTTTCATAAATTCCATAAAACATTTTTATTCCACCATCACTATAATCTCTACACCATAGGTCTACCAGAATGTAGCATGGACCTGCCACTTTTTTTTTCTCATGTAGCTCAATGTGGATGTTGAATTAAATGTAAATTACTGTTCCTATATGCTTTGCATTCTTAAGCATGGACTTAATTTTTCCCATCCCCCTGGGATGTGATATTATTTTTGAATTATTATCTTGGCTGGGATATGGGTTGGTTTTAATGCTTGCCATCTGGCAAGCTATTGGTCTACAGGTCTAGGACCCAGTGTGTGGCTTGCACTAGTTATTATGCATGCCAATCTCAATTATACATTTGAGGAACATGAAAATTAAAATTGGATAGGTCTATAGACTCACTGGGACCAGAATAATCTGGATCTTAAAAAGTGCTCCTCTGTTTTTCTTTTTGTTTTTTTTTTAACCTGACTATCACATGCTCCCACTCTCATAGCAGGTCAGACAGGGTAAGGCGAGAGACATAATGATCCATCAAATGAATAGGTATCAATATCTAGCTTAATTTAAAATATCTCAGTATGTTTGTACATTTCCTATTTAACAGTATATATTTATCTAAGTAGATGACTATAGAGAATCTTTGGAGAAACACTAATACAATCACTAGAGGCTCTAACACATGAAATTCATGCACAGGTAGGGTTCCTAGGCCAGGCCTGAGATCAGGGCAGATCTTCCCTGGCAGCTGGCTTGCCCCTGGCCGCCGCCCTTTGTGGGGCGATTGGCAGGGTGAGTGGGGCCCCACTCACTTGTACCCTCCTTGGCCGGTTGCCACACGCATCTGCCACCACCCCACCAAGGAACTATTAAGTTCTTGTTCTAGTTCCCAGTTCCTCATCAGGCGGTCAGAGCCTGTCAGCCTAGGGGAGGGACTGAGAGGTTGGCTGGCAGGTCCTGATTGGGTGAGGGATGTCTATGGTCTGGGGCCATCTTCTGCATTGTGGTCTGCCCCCTTGTGGTCAGTGGTCTGCCCCCTTGTGGTCAGTGTGCACCATAGTGACCAGTCATTCCACTATCTGGTCAATTTGCATATTATGCATATATATATTTATATATGTTCTCAAACTACTTTCTGAGTTCTTTCTTCAAGGGCCCAGCTGTATTTCAGGTAATAAATTCTGTTTCTGAAAACTGGCAAGTGTTTGTGACCTTTATTGAGGGGAGGGGAGCAGCTACCTTTCTAACTTTTGTTTATTTTTCTGAAGCCACTTTTTTGCCGCAAGGAGCACTAAGTTCTATTAACCACCTCCATAATTCTATGTAGGCAAATCCTCCTTGCCTGCAATTTAAACCTATTGCTCACTATGAAAATTTATTCTGCATGTCTTCTGGAACTTAACCATTGTATCTTGTCTTTATTGTCTTGGAGGTCCTGTTATTCCCATTCTTATCAGCTAGTCTAATTCCCCAAAGAGGAAGGAGAGCCAGCACTGACCTTTGAGTTTGCTAGTGCTCTTTTCACCAGTATATTCCTTAAAGTCTCAATGAATGTTGCATCATAGGCCAGTCCATGGACATAATTCTGTGGTTTGTCTTCCTTTGAGCATATTAATCCTTTCCTAAATTATCACCCTTTGAAATTATGGCATTTAAACTCCACATAGAATGGGGCAGCCCTTTGTCCATGCTTCTCATAATTTTCTTGGGTTCCATACCAGGCCTTTAAATCCAGTTACTTGGAATATTGCCCCCAATTCATTAATCTTCCTTAGCCCAATTTTATGCGCCAACTCTATTGACAAAGCATAATTAAAATATAGTCTGTACATGCTCCCTCAATTCCTGTGATACATGCTATATAGGACCTGTAGTTCCATTGATGTATAATGCTATCCCTCCTTTATCAGGCCCAGCATGTCCCCATCTGTGCTATGATACAACTATTAGGTATAGGTCAAGTACCCAGAGGCAGAGATGATGGAAGATTTAAGCGGATACATGTCTTGTAGCGGAGAGCTCTCTATTGTCTTTAGCTGAATTGGAGAGGTAACTCTTAATAAGGAAGCTCAAAATTAGCAGAGAATCCAGGTATTTCAATATGTGATGAGGAATCCCCTCTATATATCTTTCTAATAAATTCCAGGACCCCAATTTATCTTATTTGCAATGCCAAAATAGACAGTGCTTTGGTTGCATGCCCACCCTTCTCTGACTATTAAGTCCTTGTCCTAGTCCTCAGCTTTCTCTGTCTTTCAGCTACAGAAGATAAAAGCCTCTTTGTATTCTGCCAGGGAAATTTTTTGACTTTCAATTATGTATTAAAGGGAAGCAGCTTTTTGCTTTCTTTTTTTGGATATCAATGGTGTTATCCATTCAATCCCATTGTCCTCATAGTTATTTTATTGTATTTCTCAAGCATTTGATAAATACAAATAATACAGATCCTCTTATCTGTTTGTTATCACAGTGTACCACTGGTGAGGATTTTAGGAATTGGAAGTCATTCCAGGGGCTTTCTGAAGTTTATGTAATACTAGTGACAGGGTCCTTATTTCCAAGCAGATAATAAGTAATAATTTTCCAAAACCTCATTTCATAGCTGACTTTCTCAGACCCTTCTAGTAACAACTGTTGTAGTTGTGGTGTGCATAAGGAAAGGACATGATGGCATTTGCTATGCATGCTATTATTAGGTATCAACATCTGTGTAAAAGATGGGACAGAAGCATTGAGTATATTGAAAGGTCCTACAGTACTATTGGCCCATCAACATAGAGCAACGTGTATGATCTGTCAAGTATCGTACATTAGGCAAAATGGTCAGGCTTTTATAACAGCTTAATGAGTCATTGTATAAAGGCCACACTCAGAAGAGTATGCCCTTGGGTGAAACAGGTCTCTGTGTTGAAGGCAAACCTTGAAGGTGGTATTAGCTAGTAACTACTTGTTTACAGTTGGATAGCAATTACTTTCATTAAGGCAGCTCTCTGTATCTACCATAATATATATAAATCATTCAACAAATATTTCTCAAGTATGTACTGGGTATAATTTAGTGTACTAGGTGACAAAATGGAGGAAGAAAACAGATGTAGGTCCTACTTCCAGCTATCTTAAAAGTTAATATGGGAGGTTGATAGGCAAGCCAGTGCTTATAGCAGGATCTAAAGAGATATGCCTTGGTAGTGTGGTAATATCAAGAGTGGCAATCTCATTCAAACTATGAAGATCAAGGGAAGTTTCTTGAAAATGGAGCCTTTGAAATAAGCATTGTAGTAGGTATTAATGTAGATAGGAAGTGGTAGATCATTCAAAGGAATGTGAAATCTTTAGAAGTGGAAATGAATCTGGTCTGTTTGAGAAAATATGTTTGCACAATTGAAGCATAATAAAATAATGAGAAGATGGTAGAAGGTAAAACAAAAAGTAGTCAGGGTTTGGATAATAAAGAAGTATGCATGGCATGAGAAGGAGCACAGCCTATGGGCACTGCAGAGCCACAGAAGTGTAATGATCAGAATTATACTTTAGGATATTTATTCTGGCAACACTATTTGGAATGAAATGTGGTAAAATGAGCCAAGGTAGAAGTCAGTTAGACAAGTGAGAGAAAAAGGAATTTTAAAACAATGGCTTTTTTACTACACAGTATAATTGTTAGTTTTTTTTTTTTTTAATATATATTTTATTGATTTTTTTAGAGAGGAAGGGAGAGAGATAGAAAGTCAGAAACATCGATGAGAGAGAGAGACATCGATCAGCTGCCTCCTGCACGTCCCCTACTGGGGATGTGCCTGCCACCAAGGTACATGCCCTTGACCGGAATCGAACCCGGGACCTTTCAGTCCGCAGGCCGACGCTCTATCCACTGAGCCACACCGGTTTCGGCGATTGTTAGTTTTGACTTTAATATTAAATAGCATATAATATGGGACATCTGCATAACCCTAAAAGGGTTGCTACAAATGCTAACCCCAGATAGCCAATAACATCATAACTGTAAGTGAATAAAGATGAGAGGGGAAGGGAGTCGATTTAGCTCAATTCTCAGTGTCAGACTGTCCCCCATACCCAATATACCTGAGTTGTTTCATAAATATTCCCCATGACTAGAAGATTCCGTCGGGAAGCTCCTTTTTGTCCTGTTTAGGTCAAGAACAGTTTGTATCCCTAGTTATCCAGATTATTTTGAAATTAGTTCAAAATATTATTCTTTATTATTTTAAAACCCTTCTCGGGATTTACATACTCTTTCTGGAATATCAAAAGATTTATTTTTTTACCCAAGTGTTCAACTAAAAGACACCGATTTTCACCAATAAGTCATGCCCAGTGTGTTCACTGCTTGTGGAATCATATGCTGTCTTATCTTTGCCTATCTTGAGTCATCCCCACTCTGTACGTGTGACCTAATAGTATTAAGTTAATGCTGGATCCCAAGAGCCTCTTTACTAGTGAAGGTCACCAGATGAAAGAACCCTTTGGATAAATGTTTTAAAGGCTCTGTGTGGTATATTTTAAGCAGATGCTTGATTGAAAATGCTTCTTTTTCTAATTTACAGAAGGTTAAAGATCTCAAGTTTTTTCTAATTTATTGCTATATACATATATGTAACATATCACTCCTATCTTGCCACTTAAAATTTCAATGGTCCAGGAGTAAAGTCCAACTTTACTTTTAGCCTGATCACCAAAGGCCTTCATAAACTTGTTTTAGCCTCTCTTTCCAATATCATCTTTCATTACTGCTCCCTCCTTAAACTCTCTTATTTTCTATTCCCTGGAAATGCCATGGTCCTATAAGCTTCTTTGCTCTTGGCACACATTGTTCCTCTGAATACAGGATGCTGCTTAGGAAATGCCCATTTCTCTTTTAAGACCCTCTTGAAATGTGAATGGTTCATTGATATCTCAGTTCATCATTAGTTGCTCTTTGGTGTGTGCTTCTAAGCCCTACATGGGTGTCATTACTACAACACTGAAAACATCATATATATATATATATATATATGTATATATATATATATATCTTTTTATTCCATGTAATGAATTGCTTAAGAATGGGGACCATTCCATATTCACCTCTATTTCAAATTCATATTAAAAGATAAATTAACAGGGCATATTTAAATGAATAGATGACCTACAGATTAATCATTTAAATGCTTTTAATGTGAATGCTTAATTTGATTGACTGGAAATTACTTATATTTGAATTTCACTTCTGTAAGCCTATTATGGATTGTCTCCTTAGGGAGTAGCAAATAAGTTTCTATTCTGCAAATTTTATCTATGATTTTCCTTTTAGTATTTAAAAAATTCTTTACAGGTTACCCCAAACCCTCCAGCTTCTTAACATATATTTAGTTAAAACTGGATCAGCCCTTGCTCTTTATATGATGGAAAACACAGCAGTCTTCTCAGTATCTCTAGGGGATACTCCAGACTGTGAACACACAAGATAGTATTTCTTATAAGAATTTTTGTCTCAGAGTTCCCAAGATCCTCATGTTCACTTTCCTTCTTATCTCAATATCTTCTGTCTATTTTTCTGTATGATGAGAACCTGATGGATGCCACTCTGATCCCTTTGCACCTCAGAAAGGTGACTCAAATCAAAGCTGGCTTT